>RCWM02000079.1:1030000-1312500 GCA_003667255.2 Euschistus heros | reverse complement strand
CCATCAGAAATATCAAGAGCACTCAGAGACTATGAGAATACTATAAATAAGATCATAGAATTTCTTCTATGAAGTCAGTTAATTGATAGTATCTAACCTACAACAACAAATAATTTATTCACTTAACTTTATAAATTATTGATTTATTTATTCATTTATTTTTTTTTATTTGTTGTTTATTAATATTTTATTTTATTTTTTCATTTATTTTTTTTTTTTTATTTTTTTTTATTTTTATTTTTATTTTTTATTTGTTTAAAATCTACGGACGTAGATGACCATAGATGTTTTACGCCCTTTATAAACAACATAACAACAAAGTTTAGTTAACATGTCCGAAATTGTGAATATCCCAACACAGAAATCATCCGACAATTTTTTTCCCAGATTCACCCATCCTAAGACGTTCTACAGTGGACAGTTTTTCGGACACAGTTAATGCCCCATACAGTTAATTAATAGGTGTGTCATCAACCATTTAAGTTAAGGTTATAAAGAGACCACTAGTCTATACTAGACAAAATCCATGTAGTATGGATGTACCATTCTTCTAGAAACTCACTAAGTAGGTTTACTTAGAACTTTACTGTAATGAAGTGAGTGGGCTCCTCCCATAATTCTAACATGCAGTTCCGGTGGTTGCCTCTTGGTCCTTTCAGTTTTACGTTTTTTATTGTGTCATGAAAACTAGTAAGACGGGTCTATCGTATTTTAGGTGAACTCCGAGCCGTGGGTGGTTTACGGGACTAGATCAAAATTTAATATTTGATTTGCTATAGTGAATTTAACCAGCTTTCATATGAAGATAGGGAAATTTGAATCGGAAAAATAGTTTCGGAGTTATAGCCAAAAGAGTACCGACAAAAGTGTTATTCCGGAGAACTGCGACTTACCTCAAGTAAAAAATCTTCAATTTTTCCCTCTCCCATAGCTCTAAAATTATGGTATGGGAAAGAGAGGAATAAAAGGACATTTTTTGCAAATTTTATTTGCTTTTTTATGTATATATGTGCTAAAAGTAACGTTTTCCGAGTTCCTAGATCAGACAGCCAACGACATACGACTTTCACCCCCTCTCTCTTCTAAATCCGAAGATATTTTGAGGAAGACTTTTTATCACACTTACAGCTAAGGGAAAAGCAGTCAGATCTTTAAATTTTTGGAGTCGAATCTTAAATGCTAAATTTTGTACTATTTCAGTGATACAAGTAAACTATAGACTATTATAGCACTTTGGAAGTTATAACCTAAAAATAAACGTTATTACATTGTTGCTGCATTTCAACTAAATGGCTATTCATGAATTCAAATTAATGACTATTCGCAGCAGTATATGCGTTTGTGCACCCTGCTAGGACCTGCGCACCGGTGCACTGGACCGGACTGCTCCACTACTCTTTCAACGCTCTCTATGAAGCCATTGTTTTAATGTTATGCGTTATGACACACATTATTTTAAAGCTATGTATATTATCTATAAGTTTTGTTGAACACTTTTCTTCCCCAAACGAAATGAAAAAAATCTATAATTTGTTAAAGTTACGTTTTGTTTTTTGTAGTGGCAGTTTTCTGTATATGATTAAGTATTACGGCGAAACTAAGTTATCTACATAAAAAGTGTAAATAACATAATTTGTTTGCAATATTATTAGGAGTAAAAAAAAAAAAAAAGAATACTCCGATAGCATAATTAGATTTCGAGCTGTCAGCCATATAACCAGAGTTCTGTACTTGTAATGTTGCTGAAGGGGTGGAGGGGGAATGCAAGATGGGAAGGGGTCGGGACTTTATGTACTAACACTCTGCAAAAATTCAGCTTTCCCCTAATTAGTTGCGACAAAGGCTAATTTCTTGCCTTCATTGACTGGTCTATACTATGTCTGTTAATAAACTGTGAATTTTTCGAATCTATTCGATGTTTAGAAATCGTTTGATTATCTGGAAGTTAGTATGGTAATGGAAAATATGCTCATTGAGAGAGGGTTTTAGTTGTTTTTAAGAAGAAAATGAACTTTATTCTGGGACTACTTGTTCCCTAAGAATAACATATGATTACAGTACATAGGACAATCGTCTGGCTTTGATAATTAATTATAATAAATAATAACAATAGATAATAATAAAAATTGATAAATAATTAAATTATATGTTACAAGATAACTGTGACATCTTGTAAAATGATACATCTTATGTATACTATTATAATGTATACATAAATATTCACGTTTTACATTAGCTCGGAAGATTGAAAATGAAGGAGGTAAAGGAAAAATGATGTTTAAAGGAAGTAAGAGTAGATCTTTTTCGAATTGTGATGGGCAATGAATTCCATAACGAGGAAGCACGGATAATAAAGGATTTCTCGAAGGAGTGCAGTTCGATGCGCCGGAGTGTATAGGTTGATGGGTTGGGTTCTAGTATTTAAGAGGTGAATGGAGGAGCGCAGAGTAAGGAGGTCATGGATATAGGTGGGTTTTTTGGTTTTCAAGGTTTGAAATATGAGAGCACCCAGGATTATTGACGTCGAAAACCGGGGTACAGCCACCCGATTTCAGAATACCTGTGAGATATGTGAGAACGTCTGGAGATCCCGAAAATAAATCTAATAAAACAGTTCATTACTCTTTTACATCTCATCTCGAGCTCATCAGGCAGTCCTCCATATACTACGCATCCATAGTCAAAGTTAGGAAAAATGAGTGATGATATAAAAGTTTTCGAGTACTTAATGGTAATGAATTACGGTAATGTGAGAGTTGCTTAAGAATAAAAATAGATTTTCTCGTGATTTGAGAGATATGGCTATTCCATGCAAGATGTTTATCGAAAGTTATTCCCAGATTTTTAATGGAATTTTGGAAATGAATTGGACGATTTTTTAGGAAAAGCAGTGGATAGTAGGGAAGAGCTTTTAGGTGAGGTTTTGACCCAATGAGAATAGCCTTAGTTTTTTCTGGATTTAGACTTAATTTATTCTCCACTGCCCAAAGGTTAATGCTATCTATGTCTTTCTGTAGCTTACAAGTTTTTGTCGGGCTTATTCGTAGAAATGTATACTATTATATAAAAGGACAAGCCATTTTTCGTTTGTGATCGCTATCCGCGAAAACTACTGAACCAACCTGAACCAAATTTTAACCACATCATCTTTATAGTTCCAAAAAGATTTAGCCATAATAAAATTGACTAATTTTAAACTAATTTGTTATCAAAAAAGCGAAAATATGTCAGTTGGAGTGAAGTTTGAAAATTGATCGATAGGTGGCGAGCGCTATTATACATGAGAGGTTACAATGGTACGGTTATATAGAGCTTGAAATTGAAATCGGCCGATGTGGTTTTAGCAACATTCCGCAATAGAATTCACAATGGTAAAACTAATGAATTCATTATTACTAAATTTTAATAAAGACAGTAACTTAAAGGCAATATATACAGACCAAGAAGACAATACATAAAGACTATTGAATTAACATTTAAATAGAAAAGGAATTAAAATTAGTTTTTGTTTAAATAAAAGGTAATCGGTGAATAAGTAAACTTTTATTTAATAGGGGTCACCTATGGAGTAGTGGTTAGCATAGCAACCTACTAAACCCAAGATCGCGGGTTCGCAGCCCGGCAGATGACCTTAGGATTTTTAAAAGAGAGTAAAAAATCCTTAGCTGTACCGTCCTTCGGAAGGGACGTAAAATGGGGGTTCCGAGCCTGTGCGATGTCAGATACTCGTTAAAGATCCTAATTATACCTGGATAGGCAAAATTTAGAACTCCCACCGTAGCATCGTCCGATTAGCCATAGCAGCATAAAGTGACGTTAAACGAAATAAACAAACAAACTTTTATTTAACCAAAAACTCATTTTCTATTCAATTGTTAATTCAATATTCTTCATATATTGTCTTCTTGATCAGTAGATACAGTGTATACAATATAATTATCGTCTCTTGATAATTCGTCTGATTCTTTAATTCGTCATGTTTTTTTTTTTTTTTTTTTTTTAAATTGCCTACAAATAACAAAATCAAACAGTATGTAATTTATTTTTTCCTCTTGCTACTTATTTAATCTTTAAATCACCTCATTTGGTTTGTCACTAAGACACACGCCTATACTTATACATTTTGTAAATAATTTCATATAGAAAAAAAAAAAAAAAAAAAAAAAAAAAAAAACAGAACAAGCCCGGAGTCGGTCCTTCCATTTATTGTAGTAAGAGATGAAATTAAGTATGAGTGCAGTTGACGAATTCCTAGAATCAGTTAGTACTGGAAAGCTCTTTCTACAAAAACATTAGCATCTGGCTCTGCAACTTCTGCTCCAGATTATAAAATGAGAAAAGATAAGCAAGAGGTAAGCAGCTGGTTAAACATGGGTAGTACGGATGTAAGATATGAAATTTTAAATGACAATGGAATTATAGAACAAGTGCTGAGTGCTCAAAATGAAGCTAGTGATGAAAAAGCCGATGAAGTTTCTAATTCTTCCACTATTCCTTGCAAATAAGTAGAGGAAATGTTAACTTCGTGCATTGAGTGGTTTGGAGCAGCAATGTGAATCAGATATTTCACACCTGATAGGATGCGGCAAGTGTTTAGCTTTTTTTGTTTTGTTTTTTTGTCATTTTCAGTCAGGTCCAATGTGTATAATGTTTATCTGTTCGTTTTTACATTCAAAAAATAGGAAAAAAAATACAATCATATAGTTTAAAATGCTTCTTTATTACTTTACCAGCAAAATTCTGTAATACGTCATTTCCGTTATTTAGTCACCCCCTCTCCCCCACTCATGACGAATTATCGTGTTTCTACTGAATTGCCTTTATGTTATAGTCTTTGTTCTTATACAGTTATCCATTTCATACTTTTTTATGCTCTGCAATTTTGTCATATCTTTTTGTTTGTTTTATTTTTCCTCTGGCCCTAATGATTATCATTATTTTACCAAATTATCAGCACCCTTCATCCTTCCTATATTTACAATACGCTTCAATTCAGATCTGCAATCAAGTCACTGAACACAAGATCCCGCCTTTCTGATCTATATACCCCATCCCATAGAACTACTACATTCCAGCGCTCTTTCCTATTCCGCTCAACCATCCTATGGAATTCCATCCCTTCTCATATTAGACAAGCAAAATCTCTAAAAACATTTAAATTCCTCTATTTCCAGTACCTCCTCCTAATCCAAGGTGACGCTTATCAACAATATATGTTCTCAATTAAACTATATCTAACTCTTTCTGAAGCACACTCAGTGTTACCAATTAAATAATTTGTTCTCACTCCGAATACTACATTTAGGTTCTTATATTGTATATAATTAGCATTTTATCGCAATAACCTATTTATTATTTCATTTGTAGAATGTCTTCTTATTTTCCTGTTCATATATTACATTATTATCTATGTATACATTATCGTTATTAAATTAATATTTCTTCTTTATTTTATAATTTTTTTTTTCGTCTTATTTATTCAACATGTCTCTGGCCAGATGTAACTAATTTCATTTCTTTCTGTACAATTTGTTATTCTTAGGGAACTTGGTCCCAGAATAAAATTATTTTTCTATTTCTATTTCTATTTCTATTATTGTAAGTCGAAACGACAGCATTATAAATTAAAATTTATTTTTAATTTCTGTGTATCTATAACTGCATACCCCAACTACCTACATCCTAAAATACTTCCTAAAAAAGTTAAATGTACGATAATTCTCAGTCAACAAAATGGCCCAATATAAATTAAAATAAAACCAATAATATTATTAATAAATCGGAATGTCGATCCTTTCCATTTGGAAATTGTAAATAAACATATGATTCATTGAGTTGTAAAAACTGATAATGAAGGCCATTATCCGCATGTTTCTTAATATTATATTTCCATCTGGATTACCAACGCATAAATTAAAATTATAAATCGGATATCAAATTATGTTTTTACGACAATTTCAACCCCCTAATCTTTACAATTTTACCAAGTTGAAACTTAATGCTGTGAGTGAAAATGCCATTGGAGGAATAATGCTGAATTAGATACTTCAATACAGGATTTTTATAAAATAAAAATTAAAACTTTAAATATTAGTTTAAATTATCTAATTGTAAGTTCTTTATTTATGAGAGGGGGCGAAGCCGCGACATGAAATACAAGTGTATAATGAATTCATAAAAATACAAATAAATGTATTCTTACAAAGTCACATGTGAGAAAATATATTAACTGTAGAAGGTTGGTAAAACATTAAGGAACTACTGAAAGAGGATTTGATAAAGATGCAAAATGGATTCGATCAAGAGGAAATAGAATGTTATAATGTACAGCTGATTTAAGCGAAATATTCAATATTCAACATTCGAAATAAAATAACAGAAGAAAAGTAGCCAATAAAAGTGAGCGACGACGAAGATAAATCAAAATATCGATGTTAACACTTGAAGTTCAACTATAAATCGAGTTTTTAATCGAAACGAGTTCGCATTCCTCTGCCCACAGTCCCAAGCCGATGTTACACCTCGCGTTATTGCCTTATCTTGAAATTTTAGTTATTCGACAACGGCTCAGTGTTTGCGCCTATATTGCCTTGTTTACCACGGGCATACATTAACATATATATCTGTGTTTTTTTTTTATTTATTTTGAGCTTTATAGTAAACATAAAATCGAAGAACATACACACACATTGTAACACAGATTCGCTCATATTTATTTCACAATAGATAGTTATGCAATAGCGAAAAAAGATGTCTAGAAATGTTTTTTTTTTTTAATAATAGGAATATAAAATTGACTGGAACTGTTCTATTTATGTTTACACTATTTTAGAAGAGCCAAATAAAAATTCAAAAAAATACACTATGGCCATTGAACAAACATAACAATATTAATTTAATAACTTTGGCTTTGTAAAAAAAAACAAAAAAACATTTTGAATGGAACTGCAGTGTATAAGTCATTCCCCACCTTGAATTGTACCGCTATATGGACGAATGGAGTTGAGCTTTGGGGCTCTACTAAACCATTCAATTCATGTCATATCCAATCGTTACAATCCAAAATCCTTCGAAAAATCCTGAATACTCCTTACTTTGTCACCAATAAACTTATCCATAAAGACCATAATGTTCCACATATTGCTGAGTTAGCCCAAACCAGATACCTATCATTTCATAGTAAGCACTCCATAAGCACTCAAATCCATTAGTTTCTCAACTTGCTTCCCCCTCCATTACCGCTAATCCAATCTCCTAGTGGAGAATTGTTGTTGAAGTGCTACTGATGAGTAGTTCCTGACATGTTATTGTAATCGTTAACAGCTCATTTACTTGATGTATATATTTGCACAGTTTTAAATTTCAATAAATTAATATAAAAAAAAAAATTCTTAATGCAACATTAAGTTATGTCCAGCTATATTGTTTATATTTCTCTGTTTGCAGTGTAATAAATGGAATATTAAAATTAATGTAGATATAAAATTTTTTGTTTTTTTTTTAAACAAAATACGATCGACTCCTCTTATTCAAAACACCGGTTGTACTAAAAAACAATGAAATAAATGTGTTATTTTTTTTTTTTAAACCGTAGAATTATTATTAAGTGGCACCATATAATGATAGCTTACTCCTCGGAGATGCTGATCTTATCTCGACCAGTCGGCGCATAAACCTTCCCCGTGTTTTTGAAGACGAAAATGAAGACAAAAATAAAAAGTGAAAAAAGACGAAGTAAAAAGGTTGGTATGTTCAGTTTTAATTCCCACTCCGGAGACAGAATGTAAATATTCTGGTTCTCGGCTCTAATCTTTACGAGATAGATATGATAATGCCCCAACAAGGTGAGTCTGTTGGGGGTACGAGAGTGTTCCATCAAAAAAATTTTATTATCCGAATTTTATCACTGGGATACAGTGATTCAATCCGGCACCTACCACAAGGCTTTACGCTGAGGAGAATATTCTTGAAACACGGAATTCTAAACAAACAAACCTTAGAATATTACAATCATGCATAAAATAAAATAAATTCAATATGCCTTCTGATGGGATGGACATTAAGTCTTTGTGTGCTAATATTATTTCCCATAAGTATAAAAGTTAACCAAGTGAATGTGGACATTAGAGAATGATAAAAATCACTATATAACTATCTGAGAAATTTTTTATGATCATATTTCCGTTTGAATATTGAAACGGAAAAAAATTGATTTCGTTACTTAATTACTTTTACCTCCAGCAAACGATATGTCCTTGATATATGAAATAATTTTTTTCTGAAATATATTTTAAGAGCTATGTTGGTCAACTGGATGGACAACACAGTAGAATATTGTTGGGGATCAGTAAAACAAAATCAATATTCGATCTAAACAGACTTATTTATTTGCAATCGTTGAAGGCCATCATTAGGGCTAAAAAAAAAAAAAAAAAAAAAAAAAAAAAAAAAATAGTTAAATACAGAAAAAAAAAAAAAAAAAAAAAAAAGAGTAAAGGAAATATGAAAAATAATAAGGTTAATAAATAATTTTGAAATTATCTAAAAACAGAATAATAATAATAAATAAATTAAGATCTGATATTGATAAATTATATAAAAGGACAATCCATTTTTCGTTTGTGAACACTAGGGCTGTGAAATATATGCATTTGCATATTTCTCCTAACTAACTAAAACATCTGATATTAACAAAATATATATGTTTTGAGGCATTTGGAATTTGAGCTATTTTTAATTTGGATATTTGTACATATTTTGCCATAAATGCACATTTTTACATATTTTGAACTAGACTTGCATATTTATCTACATATCCGGCATATCTGCATTTGACATTTGAATTTTTTTTATGTTTCGAAGCAGAAAAAAAATATATAAAAACCGAAAAATAGCTATAAGAATTCCTCCCATTCTTTTTTTTTTCGCCTAATCAATGAGTTTATATGTGTCGAAGTGCTGAACTTTCGATCGTATTTGTTTCTCTTAAAATCGTTTAATCCGATTAATTTCTCGTTTATGCTTCGCTCAAATACGTGCAATATTATGGCTTCACTTTTCATCTCACCCTTCTCCCTTCCATCATTCCATTACACAATCTCTCACACTATGTTCACTGAGACATATCATTCGTAAACTGTTCTTTTCTGTTAACCTTAAATACCCAAATTCACTCCTTCAAAGACAAAAGATTTTGTTGGAAAGTAATTAGGTGAGCTTTCAAATTAGACTTTCAAGAGTGATGGAGACGTTTTTTATTTATATGATGTGGACTGCTCCTTTAGTTTAGCCGTTTCAAATTTATTTTGAGGCCCAATAGACACGATCTATTTTGTTCGAAAACCTGAAAAAGTGGTTGTCTGCAATTCAAATCTATAACAGTGAATAAGTGGAATGAATAATTCAGGAGAGTTTCTTTATGGTCGTTGCTTATTGTTTTTGATGTATATTGTTCTGTTTTAAAGTATAAGTATTTTGGTTGTGATCATTGTTTAACTTTTCTGGAAATTAATGTCATGATTTTTTTCGTTTCTAATGTTCCCTGTTTAATGTGTTTTATTTATCTTTAGTAAAAAATTTTTAACATTTGTTTTTGTTTTTTAATATTAGCTTTTTAATGTTTTTCTTCCTAATGTTCCCCTTTTCAACACAGTTATTTAAACTTGAGTTTGTACTTAAGTATAGGTATGTATTGCGATTTTTTTTATTTTTCTAATAATGCAGATAGTTGCATATTTTCGGAATTTAACTGCATATTTTACCCAATATCTCTGCATATATATGTGCATATTTTTCAGTTTTTATTGCATACAATTCACAGATGAAGTGATCACTATCCGCGAAAGCTACTAAACCAATATGTGACGAATTTTAACCCCATCATATTCATAGCTCTAGGTTTAGCAATAATTAAATCAGCTGATTTTCAATTAATTTGTTATTATTAAAAGCAATGCTAGTTGGCTGGCTCTTAAAATAGCTTTAAATTATTTAAGAACCATAGTCCAAATGAGTGATGATAGGCTTCCAAAGTTGTGTTTTTTTATAACTTAGTCAAGCTGTCTTCAAGTAGAAATGCTAATTTTAAGTATAATTGGTGTTTACAAATAAAACATTTACTGGATAAAATCGGAGAAGGGGGAATAGTTTTCGAATCAAATATAGTTAAACTCAAAGAAAAAAGTCAAACTGTATTAGAAAAATACAAAATTTATTTATTTAATTCGGATCTATCCTCTAGCCAGCAATCGAATTTTAGCACATTCTACAATAGCATTAATCCAACCGGTTCAATCCCTGTTTACATTAATATACGGATAAATATTATTTTAACTAGAATTATTGCACAGTTAAGAACTACAGGAAAACATATAATAAAAATAACCACTCCAGATAAAATCACACTAATTAATCCTCAAGAAATCTGTATGGTTTGTAATATGAAAACTAATGAAGACCTCGGACATATTCTTTACACTTGCCCAACTTATAATGGCATGCGTAACACTTATTACCCTAGCATTGATTCAAATGACAGTTTTCAAATACTTAATCCACAAAATGAAATAGAAGCAAAAAAACTGGCATATTTTATTTTAAATATAATTAAAATCAGAAATTTTTTTACTGAGATATAGTAGATTTAACTGTCAAATATCAGTATCATGTATATACCTATTTGCCTGAGATATGACATATATTTATATATACTTGAAAGTAGTAGTTTAATATGATCTTTGATAAAGTTTAAAGGTTTATAAAGTGTTAATTAACATTAAAAAAAAGTGTTAATTATTTTATTAGGTATTTTTTATTATTTAGATAGAAAAATATTTATTTAATTTTTATTAGTTGCATTTAATTCTTAGTTTATTCAAAGTGCTTTGGTATATTATTTGAATTATTATTAGATGAGTATGATAATGTGCATAATATTTGTAGTTGTATTAATGTTTGTATCTTATTTCATTGTACACAATATATAGCCGAACTTCTTTGTATAGGGCATGGCCCTGCTTACAAATAAAAAAAAAAAAAAAAAAAAAAAAAGCAATAATAAGTGGATAACAGTGAAGTTTAAAAATTGATCGATAGGTGGGGAGCGTTTATGTATTTATCTATTTTTATATTTCATTTATTTCTCATTGTACTTATTTTATAAATGCATATTAATTATTGGTATTAAATGAGGCAAACTGTAAAATTTAATTTAAAAAAAAAAACAGGCATTGCCTACATAGGCCTGAAATATAGAATGTCACACACACACTATATTATATATATATATATATATATATATATATATATATATATATATATATATATATATATATATATATATATATATTAAAAAAATATGCTAAAATGGAATGGTGTAGCTTAGTGTCTAATGTAATATTAGCTACGTAGGAGTTCGAGTCTGGTAGATATATGTTGGTAGAATATTTATATTCTCTTAATTCAACCGTACTTGACATTAAGTGAGGGAGACCTTGGGGCACACAAAGCCTCTATAAGTTGATACCCTTAAATAGGAGGAAAACTTTACGGTTGAAAGAAATAGCAGACCACATGGCCTCTTTTATTAGAGACTATTAGTCTAATGAAGGTATTCCTTACCATGTACTGAGTCCAAGTTTCTTCATACGTTGAGCAGTAACGCTTAATTATCTGGGATTTAAATAAATTAATAATCATTGATGGATTTTCATTCCCCTTTAACAGGACTGAATCATCAGCTAGTGACCACTGCCGACTAATCGTCTTAACCGAGATGGCAGGCTGACCAAAATAACGAACTCCTAACGAATCTGTTTCGACCAATCCGATTAAGTTATGCCCCTAAATAATTGAGTCTATATAGGCATCAATGGCTCCTGTATGGCTCGCGTTGTCAGCCCCGATCAAACATTAACCATTTCAATACCGAATCCATCAGACAAAGCCGTAAATCTAATATCAGTATTGGAGAGAGAAACGAAATATGAATATCCACTTTTGGAGAGACTTTAGTGACTAAAAAAGTACTTTAACCTCAAAGAAGCAAAGTTCAGTGGATTTAGTCCTATTATTATTATAATTTACTACATCAATATGATATTGAAAATATAATTAAAATTAGGAAAGCAGTTTGGTATAACAGAGTTGTGTTAGAATAAAGGTGTGTTTAGAGGATGGCTTTTATTTTGGCAACTAGGCACAAACGAGAGGCAAGCGAGTCGCACGAGGTTGCAAATGGTAATGCTTCGTGTTTACCTCTGTTTTAGGGCGTCTTAAATCAAAGGTGTTTTTATAATATGGATTGGGAAGAAGGGAAAACATTGGACTTAATTTGAATACTATAGAAGATTTATAATCCCGTAATGTATATAATTTGCAATAGCTCTTCGAAATTACTTGGTGACACACTAGTAAAATGTTTGAGTAGTTCATTCAATATCCGAACTTCAATTCAACCTTCTACTAGTGTGAAATCCCCGGGGATCCGTAGATTCATATGCCATGATGTAAAGATATTTTTTTCTATTAGTGTTTGTATTTCCTCAATAGAATGTTCATAGTAGTGTTTGAGATAATTCGGAATTTTTCTTAGGAAACACCCTAAGGAGTTCTTCCGTCAGAAATGTTCTGTTTAGTGTATTTTTGCAACAAACACATAAAGGGCTTGAACTACAGTTTATTGAACTAAACCATGCAATTCATCCCTTATCCAATCCTTACAATCCAAAATCCTTAGATAAATCTTCAATGCTCCTTACTTTGTGACTTTTTTTTTTTTTTTTTTTTTTTTTTTTTTTCACCCCTACCTCGCCTTTTCAGGCATACGGGGTTTTTTGGCAGCAGCGGGGGTTCAACATATGGGTTTTATGTCACCGCTGCTGCCAATGAAACTCTTTATTTATTTATATTACATAATTTAGTGAGGACTTTTTATTTGTTGGGCACAATCCTATGGTGCGGCCCGGCGATGCTTTTGCACGCCTTAGCAACCGCACCTTCTTTACTTTGCTATGGTGCGGCCCGGCCATGCATCAGCACGCCTTAGCGACCGCACCTTTATCATTCCGGACGGTAGGAACGGTCCAGCCCTCCTGGGCCGCTGCTGCATCCGTCCGGTCCACACTGCAGCCGATCCCCTGAAGACTGCATCTGTCCGGTCCGGTCTGCCTGGTCCAGTCCTCACGGTCCACAGCATCCGTCCGGTCCGGCTCCAATCCTCAGGGTTCTTCATCCTCATCTTCCGGTGGTGGTGGTGGTTCGGCGACAGCAGGGATGGCCCTTACTTTGTGACTATGTTCCATATGTTGCTGATTCAGCTCAAACCCGATACCTATCCTTTCATATAAAGCTCCATAACCATTTCAATCCACTAGTCTCCCAACTTGCTTCCCACTATATTCCCGATAATTTTCCGAGGCGTTTGAAAAGAAGATGGCCTAGAGACCTTTTAGTGTAGATTTTTATTGAAGTGCTACTATTGAGTAGTTCTTCACAAGCTATTTATATGTCATTGAATTCACTATCAACATATTTACTAGATGTATATTATTTTGTACAGTAGTTAATTTCAATAAATGTATATATATATATATATATATATATATATATATATATATATATATATATATATATATATAAAACTTGTACTTGCTTACAGAACTAAAGTCTACAGCAAAATGGAATGAAAATAAAAGAATAGGTTGAAAGATGAAGTAAAATAAAATTATAAATCCTACGAATGTTTATAAAAAGAAAGCCTTGTTCAATATTATACATTTCTTTTTTTTTTATTTCTTGGAAGATTACGTAGGTAAATGTTATTGTTGACAATTTCAAAATAAATCACAACCTTTCTCAAAATGAAAATAAATAAATAATATTTTTAATATTTCTTTAAAAAATTCATTCGTGCACTTAAAACCTAAAATGTGCAAATTTGTGTAGTATCTACCAAAATGTGCAATTTCGTACAATTCCGTGAAATTGAATCCGGTCTTTAGCTCTGAAGTTTCTTACAAATGTTTTAGTAATTATGATTGATGAATTAATTGCCACTTCTATTGGGATTATTTTATTAAAAAACTAGCTTCGAATGCTAAACATTCATCTTCAGTACTAAGACAAACAAAATTTTCAACACATCAGCACTGCGTTACATAGATTATATATACTAAAGTTTTCAAAAATGCAAGACAAGAAATCCAACATTGGTACTCACCTGAGGAGATCTAAGAGATATCTGAAATATATTCATCGTGGAAGGGGGAAGGTACAAGGTAGGTCAATTTTTTGGGATTTTTACTATGGAATTTACCCTATGATTCCCATGAAGTCATAGGACAAGAAGTCAAACATTAGTACTCACCTCAGGAGATCTAAGAGATATCTGAAATATATCCGTCGTCGAAAGGGGGAAGGAGTCAGGTAGATCAAATTTTTGGAATTTTTGCCATTTGATTTTCCCTATGACTCATTGGATTTTTCCGTTCCTATTGGAAACAAATTTAACATGGGGCTATTGGATATGTTTATCTGATTATTTAAACAAAAATCTGGATCAATTTTATTATTTCTAATGTTTTATAAATATTTAATTTTAGGCTATTTCAGATATCTGTTGGATTTTTATGGTGAGCACCAATATTTGACTTCTTCTCTTACATTTTTGAAAACTTTAAAATATATAATCCATATAACATAGTACTGATTTTGTATTTTTTACAACTGGAGATGAATGTTAAGCATTCGAAAATATTATTCTAATAAAAATAATCCCAATAAAAGTGACAATGAATTCATCAATCATTGTTCATCAATCATTCACCAAAAATTATTTGGATTTTAGAGTTAAAAACAGTTATGTGTCGATACCAAAATTGAATTTTCGGTTGTCCATACTGACTACTCGGTTTGAAATCAATTTCTATTTCAAAAAATTATTTATAGTAGAGCAAGAAAAGAAAAAAAATATATAATTCGAGAAATAATATAGGTTATGCCGTAGTGGCCATCTTGCTTAGGAGGAGTTGGTGTAAATATGGAACCCCATTTCCCCGGAAACATTGACATATCTCTTGTTAGAGATCACAACTTGCATCTTTTGCGATGGAAAGTTCTTTGAAGACACTCGGGGAGAGGTGTCGGTAAAATGTTCCCAAATCTGGGAACTTACTTCGTGCCGGAGCTGAAATAGCCAGTTATGATTGCGATTTCTGTAAATACTTTTTCCCTGTAATAAATAAACCCTATACCGTTTCGAATTATTTTATCCTATTTTAAACTATTTTTGGTGACTTCTTTGAAGAGTGGTATTTTAAAAGCTTTTTGTAAATCATCACTTTTGAAATGAAATAATTGATGTTAAAAATTAGTTTGACTTCAGGCATTTAAGAAACTTATTATAGTTGTTAATAAAAGACAAAAATCTATTTACACTTTTTCCTCTATAATTTTTTCTAAAATTACAATTGGTCACACGTCAGAATTAGGGAAAAATTATCCAATATAATCCAATAGAAGTGGCAATTACTTCATCAATCCTAATTGTATCGATCCTTCTATACCATAATGCGTACCTCAAGTAAAAAGTTTAAGAATTTGTGTGATATAAAAAAAACCAAGAAAGCCCGATTTATTTTCTGGAACAACATAAAATAACTTCTTACTGCTAATGCATGGTGAATAAAAGGTAAATATTATTCCACTATAAGTTTTAAATACATAGATTGTTCTAAAATAAAAAATCAACAAGATGAAGTAAATATGGTTAAGGAAGGTTACAAATCATTCTTTAAAACTATTTGAAGATTGGTGTTAAAAAAAAAAAAAAAATTAAAAACCCTTTTGGAGTAATTTTTTCTCTTTGAACTGCAGTTAGTGGCCCATCGTCTAAAACAACTGTTGTCCCGCTACGAGCTAAATAGCACCGCCAACAAAGAGGAATTTAACGGAGGACCATAAAAAGGACACTTTGAAGTTGGGCAGGAGGAGAGGTGCTGAACAAAAGACCCTGGAGGCAATGGAAAAATAACAAACAAGAAGAGAAAGAAGTAGATAAAACTAAGGCAAGGGATTGTCCAAAGTGGAATGGGAAGGGGGGAGGGGGAGGTAGGGAAACGGTTTTCTAAAGAAACTTCTTGAAAACAGCTGGACCGGGAAATAAACCCAGGTCTTTTGTAACTGTCGCGAGCAATTGTTTTCTAGAGGTGTATATTAAACGGCTTTTCTGATTCCCAATATATATACTGCCAAGCTATTCATGTATATTATATATATATATATATATATATATATATATATATATATATATATATATATATATATATATATACATATATATATATATATATATATATATATATATATATATATAGTATATATGTATATATATATATATATATAAGTTAGCTCAGTGTAAGACATAAACAATAACTTATAGGATAAGAGTCTTAGTAAGATAAGTAATACTATCTCTATAAACAAACCAAATGTATATATATCTGTTCAGAAGCCACAATAAAGTTAGTTATTGTTCTATACTTGTGCCGTTCACTCTGTCACCTCAAACCCCCACCTTTTTTTTAGTGTTAGCGTTTCAGTCTAATCATAACTGGTGCCGAAACCCGGGAGAATTTCTGAAATTGCTACTCCAAGTTTTCAAGTAACCAACGTACGGGTAGTAAAAAAAAATACGATGGTAGACACGGACGAGAGAGCTAAATTCGAGTACCAGCTGGCTCAGGCAGGCAGCGGTAGAAAGGGCGAAACTAGAAACACAACTATCGAAGGCTTCTGAGATACAGCAGTTGGAGCTCGTGAAGATAAGGACGCAGAACTCGGCATTTATACACGAGGTAATTAGCCAATTAGAACCTTTTTCAGGTGTGATGGGGGACCTCGAGCATTTCATTAAAGGAGGTGACCAAATCCAGAGTTTAATAATGTCCCGCAAGGAGAACGGTACGTTGTTAGACTCCGACGTAAAACTCCTAGAAGCGTCTCTGGTTGGCCGCATTTCACGGCGAGTTTTAAACGCCATTCAAGGCGACCTGACGCATCCCTGGGATACTCTGAAGGTGAGGCTTAAAAAATTATACGGCGGGGGAAGATGGACCCCGGAAGAAGATGTCTTTTATTTACTTAAAGAGCGAAGGGCTCACGGACAATCAGAGGGAGAATTCGCTGAGAAGCTGATGGTCTTGTACAACAGACTGACTGAGAAGATGGTCGAGTCGTTTGGCCAAGCAGAAGGAGCCCATAAATTAGAATTTCTGCGAGGGGTCCTTAAGGTACAATTGAACCACTACATAGACCGCCCAAGCTCGCTCCCAAGAGACCGTGACTTCGTCGAGTGTGCCCACGACCTCATTGATGCGAAGGAACGAAACATAACCCGCCTTGGCAAATCAGAAACGGAGTGGATAGAAGTTAAATCATCAAGGAGGAGACACAGGAGCCCACCACGGGTAACTTCTAATAATCGGAACTTTGGAAAACGACCGAGTAGAACCCCTGACGATAACAGGCGGAGGCCGGAGCGGAGGTGCTACGAATGCAACCGAACAGGACATGTCGCTGCCCAATGCAATCTCACAAGATGCTTTGAATGTGACAAGCGAGGACACATAGCGAGAGAATGTCCGAGGCGCAGGAATCAACTACCTAGGAGACAAAGGGACGAACCGATGGAAGTGAACAACCAGGACTGGAGCAGCAGGCAACCTGGCAGGAGGAACAGCAGGCACTATACCAGCGGGGAATCTTCGGAAGAGGAGAGTATCCGTTCTGAGCGTAGCGGCCCGACTACGAGGAGACATGAGGTGAGTGGTGGGAATACTTGGAGGGGTGGTCCTGCCGGGGCCGAAGCGACACCGGGGCGTTCACGAGCGGATTGAGGGTACGGTAAGGGGCGGGGTAACCGAGCGGGGGATCTATTAATTAATAACGGCGTGAAGAGGGGAAGGCAAGCTCGGTTGCCCGTGGCGGGATTAGAGGAATCGGGGGTGAAGTTCTTAATAGACACGGGTAGCACAAACTCGCTAATAAGTAGAGGAGGGGCGGAGAAACTACGTATCTGGGGCGAATGCACACCATGTGAGTGCGCAGTATCGACGGTTAGCGGTAAATGTCAGACTCTAGGGGAAACATTTTTGGATCTCCACGAATTAACAGGGCGAGATTTGCGGATAAAAATCCACGTGATAGAGAAGTTGACGGCAGGATATGATCTAATCGTGGGTTGCGATATATTACAGCGAGTGGGCATGAGGATGAAAATCAACCGGAAAAATTGGCGTTGTGGAATGGGGAAACGGCAATATAAGGCTACAACGGTGAATAAAAACGGAGCGGGTATTAACATTGGGGTAGTCGAATGTAGGAAGGAAACAGTATTAAGGGTAGTGGAACAATATGACGGCTTATTTTATAGGGAAGATGAGGTCCTACCGACTACTGGGAGAACAGTACACCGAATAAATTTAAAAGGCAAAACCCCCATTTACGTTAAGGATAGGAGGTACCCACAAGCAATGAGGGACATCATCAGGGAGCAATTAGGGGACCTTCTCAGACAAGGCATCATCAGACCCAGTAATTCCCCATTTAATAGCCCTTTATGGGTGGTTGAGAAGAAACAGGGGCAAGGCGCAAAACGATATCGGGTAGTGGTTGACTATCGGAAGCTTAACGAAGCGACAAAGGACGAACGGTATCCACTCCCCCGGGTAGAAGATATATTAGACCGCCTCGCGGGTGCAACTATCTTTAGCACTTTAGACTTAAAGAGCGGTTACCACCAGGTTCGAATGGCCGAGGAGGATATAGGGAAAACAGCGTTCTCATGGGAAAGGGGGCACTTTGAATTTGTTCGGATGCCCTTCGGACTAAAAGGGGCCCCGTTAACCTTCCAGCGTCTTATGGACGAACTCCAACGTGGACTCGGCGAGGATTTTTCGCAAGTGTATATGGACGATTTAATCGTTTTTAGTAAGAACGAGGATGATCACAGACAACATTTGAGACAGGTCTTCGAGAGGATACGCGAGTTCGGACTAAAATTGTCTCGCGAGAAATCAAAATTCGGGTTACGCGAAATTAGGTTTTTGGGTCACATAGTATCGCGGGACGGGGTGCGACCAGACACGGATCGTATAAAGGCCATACAAGACGCCCCGTTACCTAAAAACGCGCGTGGGGTTAGGAGATTCCTAGGAATGGTAAATTATTACCGAAAATTCATCCCCCGTATAGCGGAGTTGACTCACCCATTGACCGAGATATTGAAAAAAGGAAAGCGATTTCAATTAGGACCCGAACAACTCTCGAGTATAAAGCAATGCCGGGAAATTCTGACAACCCAGCCACTCTTAGCGTTCCCCGATTTCCAGAGAACATTCCGAGTCACAACGGATGCAAGCGAAGTCGCTATTGGGGCTGTACTATCTCAGAACTTCGAGGAAGGCGAGAAACCAATAGCATACGCGGGACGGAAGCTAAACGACGCTGAACGAAGATATAGCGCGATCGAACGGGAACTCTTAGCGGTAGTCTGGGCCGTGGAATATTTTCGCCCCTACGTATACGGTAGACGATTCGAGTTGTTTACGGATCATAAACCGTTGACCTACCTAGGAACACTTAAAGAGTCATCAGCGCGGGTGTCCCGATGGAAGGAGCGGCTTGCGGCATATAATTTCCATACGGGGCACAAAAAGGGAATCGAAAACGCGGTCGCCGATTGGCTATCCAGGGATCTAGTCGTGAATGCAACCGAGGAAGAGACGCCCCCCGCTGAACCTTTCGCGTTGAGATACTTAAGAGAATGGGCCGAGAGCGGACCCGACATCCCTCTAGTTAATAGCGAATCAGAGGGCAACGTGACTCCGTCTGAACGACCCTCGGAACTGCCCGAGGTTGACGACATTATTAATGATAAGAAGCTCCAAATCGTTCTTCGATCGAAGCAGGACCCGGGGATACAAACGCAGTCTAGCATTTACGAGGGGTTATTGACGATTGTGGTCCGTACACCTGCAACAATAAACGAAGAGGAACTGGAGAGAATTTTCGCGGAATTTAGTCACCCCGGAAGAAGCTGCCACGTGTATGTTGGGAATAGGGTACTAGCCGACAAAGTAAAGCGGCTTTATAGACAAGAAAAAAATTGGAATAGGTTATCCCCTGACTCGGTGTTTGCGTCAGGTAGAGACTATCACAGACCCAGTGGCACAACAAACAACCGTATCCGAGCATCATACGGGTAAGACAAACCACAGGGGAATTGAGGAGACCCTGCGCGCGATAAAATCACTTTACTATTGGAAAGCTATGGGCCGTACGGTGCGCGATTGTATCGCTAACTGCGAAGTCTGTCAACAAGCGAAGTACGACCGCCAACCCTTAGTAGCAACACAAACCCCCACACCAACCGCGACTGAACCCTTGAGCACCATACAAATCGACATATATTCCAACGAAGGGCAACAATCGCTGACAGCGATAGATGCTTTTAGTAAACTCGCGATGGCCCATCCCATTGAAGCAAAGACGCCAGAGCAGTATGGGAAGGCATTCTGCAGTGGTGCGCAACGTATGGAATACCCGACGAAGTCATTTCCGAATGCGGACGAGAATTCGACAACGCTTTTATCCGCGACGAGAGTAAAATCTGGGCTTTACTTGGCGCTTAAACACTCCTCATCACATCAAGGGTAGAGGTGCCGTGGAACGCCTGCATAATACGTTGGGGGAGCATCTTCGGCTACTCAAGATAGGACGGAACCTTTCCACATACGACGCTATGCCGCGAGCGATAATCGCATATAACAATACGATTCACGCTGCAACTGGGCTATCTCCCGTGGAAATAGTTTTTGGGCAGAGACGGAGGGACAGAGGGGACCTCATCACGGCCAACAATAATAGATTAAGGGAGGACTTATTCCACGAGAGATCGCGACGGCAACAGACGTGGTCAAAGATTCGGGAAAAAATAATTAGGGAAAAACAAACTCGAGTAAACAAGGCAAACCTCCGGTCTCGAGTTTATAAGAAGGAACCGCTATCCCTAGGAACCATCGTCTATAGGCGACTAAGAACGGCAAGAAATAAAACGGCCGCGCGGTATGAGGGTCCTTACAAAGTCACCACAATTCGGGAGCATAACCTGTTCACTATTAGGGATGTAAATTATCCATTTCGTTCACGCACGGTCCATTTAGAAGAACTCCGGGTACCCCACAGAGTGTCAGAACTCGAGCCGGCTGGCAGCGCTCAGACTGATACGTAGTACCAATCAAGGAATTAGTTTTGTTTGTGTTTTCTTTTTTTTGTATTATTTACAGGTGTTAATATTAAGTTTGTTAGTTATATCATATGTATATGTAAATCCCTTTTTATTTTATATATAACATTGGCATTAAGTAAAATAACTATATGTATTTCTTTTCTTTTTGTTGGCATTAGGATAAGAAGTGTAAGGTGTTTTAGTTATAGAATATGCGAAGTGATCAATCAAGTTATATGTTTATTTTATTTTTAGTTCCTCTTTACAAAGGAACTGGAGGGAGGGAGTTAGCTCAGTGTAAGACATAAACAATAACTTATAGGATAAGAGTCTTAGTAAGATAAGTAATACTATCTCTATAAACAAACCAAATGTATATATATCTGTTCAGAAGCCACAATAAAGTTAGTTATTGTTCTATACTTGTGCCGTTCACTCTGTCACCTCAAACCCCCACCTTTTTTTAGTGTTAGCGTTCAGTCTAATCATAACTTATATATATATATATATATATATATATATATATATATATATATATATATATGTTTATTAAGGTTCTTGAGGTTCAGTCAATAAATAAAAACAACTATTTTGGTGACGTTTCGAGACTATATTGTTCTCATAATCATGCCCTACAGTGAAAAAACAGGTTACAATAAAATTATATAAGTTATACAAGTTATTTCAAAACTAATTTAGCTACAATAATATATAACAACATGTGTTAGTATAATTAAATACATATAATTAAATAAGATAGAGCAGTACGAAATTATATGTATATTTTGTAATTATAGGTATTTAATTATTCTAACGCATGTTGTTATATATTTATATTGTAGCTAACGTTATGGTTTGAAATAGACTAGGTAATTTATATATTTTATTTTAACCTGTTTTTTTTACTGTAGGGCATGATTATGAGAACAATATAGTCTCGAAACGTCAATAAAATAGTTTTTATTTATTGACTGAACTTTAAGAACCCTATTAAATGCACACACATATATGTATACAGGGTGTTCAATATCTGGTATTCTTTCAGAAGATGACGAATCCCAGCGTCTTTGCCATCTTTGTATAGTATCATTTCTCTCCTCCTTGGTGATTGAGGGCCAATAAGCACCCGGTTCCTCTCGTTTTCGGCGGTTGATCCGGTTGCGTTCATCCGCCAGAACGTCAATGGGCGGCATGTCAGCTATATCACACACTGCATCATATTAAACATTGCGAAATGACACGAATGGCACTTCTTCGGTATATGCTATTGACCTTTCGGGCGTATGAATGCACTAGGAATGCGGTTGTCCAGATCGGTGCAGCGTATATAAGAGCAGAGCAGTTCCCGTGACTGGTACAACGAGCGGAAAGACCAGTAGTCCAGTAAAATAAGACTCCAAAAGTGCGTTTCCAAGAAAAAAATGCGGAACTTTTCTTCCCAACGCATCTTTATGTTTTTGGGGTGCTGAATCCGAATCTGAAGTTTGCTATCGCGGCAGACTTCGGCTTCATACCCAAAAACGCCCAAAATATTGGTTATTTTCGGTATTTTACCTATAAGACGAAACGAATTTTATTTTAAAGAAATTCTTTAAATATAAATTATAGCTAGCATTATAACCTATGAACTTATCGGTTATACTGATTGCCCCTTAAAAAAAAGGGAGTGGCCATCGAATATTGAACATCTGGTATATTAAAAATGCGAATGATTTTTTTTTTGTTTCATTATTTTATTCTATTTTGTTTATATTTACAACTGTATACATTATGTATATATCTAGTTAATTTTTGAAAAATTATTATAATCACGTGTAAATAACTACTCACTAGAAGTTCTTCAATAAAACCTTTTAGATTGGAACTTCTTTTGGCATTTTTCCACAGAATCGGGGATTGAATATGAAGCCAGTTGGGAGACTAGTCGATTCGGTTGAGTATTGTATTTAGTATGAGAGGGGATCACCTGTGGTGTAGTGGTTAGCATAGCAATCTACTAAACCCAAGATCGCGGGTTCGCAGCCCGGCAGATGACCTTAGGATTTTTTAAAGGGAGTAAAAAATCCTTAGCTATGCCGTCCTTCGGAAGGGACGTAAAATGGGGGTCCCGAGCCTGTGCGATGTCAGGTACTCGTTAAAGATCCCTATCCTAATTATACTTGAATAGGCAAAATTTAGGACTCCCACCGTAGCATCGTCCGATTAGCCATAACAGCATAAAAGTGACGTTAAACGAAATAAACAAACAATTTAGTATGAAAGGATAGAAACACGGTATGGGCCAAATCTGCAAAAAATGTTACATTTAGATATTTATGGATAAGTGGGTTTGTATCGTTAGAATGAGTATTGGGGATCTTACGAAGGATTTCGGATTGTTATGATTGGATACAAAAAAATTGGCAGGTTTCGTGGAGCCACAGAGCTCAACTCCGTATGTCCAAATTGGTCTAAATACTGTCTTGTAAATAAGTTTATTGAAATTTATTCGAAGCTTTGAATCCATGTTTAGTATACAGGGTGAGTATCTCTTAGTGTATAAATAAAAATTGGGTGAAACTACATCAAACATGTAGGCGCAGATCTTACCTTTCTATTCCAATCCATTGCAGATATAAATATAGACCGTGTATTTATTTTCAAAGTCGTAAAGTTTAATTACCTATTTAGATTCAGTAAGCTTTTTATTATTATAATGAAGAACTAAAGGTACCCTTAGGACGTAAATGTTCTCAGCTGTAGTCTTAGACTTCCTCTCCTTATTTTTTTGTTTAAGGACGTCCCCAGGATCCCCCTCTTCGAGTATTGATGTGTCCAAGGATTAAGTGCCTCTAATGTGAAAGTGTAATGGGTTCAGATAAATTGCGTGCTCTACCCCGTCCAATAAGTGACAGGCGCGGAGGACGACAACTTAGATACAATAAATCGGGACAGATGAGGGGGGAGGGAAGAGAGGGGGTGCAAATGAGAGCGGGGATATTTATTGCCGTCAAGTTGGTAGCACTGACAGGGCTCCTTAAGGGACCGCTCCGGAGGTGTCGCTTCGTCTATGTCTTCTACTTTTTTTTCTTTTGTTTTTTAATTCCGTTGAGATCTGCTGTTCGATTATTCATTAGACTATAAACATTGGCTATTGGTATCATCGCCTCTTTCTTTCACGTTTTCTGTTTCTTATTCCGCTACTTCTTCTAGCTCCGTTTCTTTTCTTATTGGCATTTTTTTTTTTTATGGTCATCGAAGGAGCAATAAACTATCGGAGGGTGTTAGAAAGAAGTCAGCGATCGTTGATAAGCCACCTGCGTTAGATATCAAAGGAGATAATCATGGAATTCAGTTGGGATGATTTGAGATAATGATGGCGCAAGACTTAGTAAATAGAATATAAATGTTAACTTATATATCAATTTCATCGCAGCATAACGTCTTTAGACTTAGACATAACTCTTATCCACCTGTTTCCATCGACAAGCAATCCATAACGCAGAAAAACGAAATTTACTAATTAAGATATACATTCCAAAGAAAATTACCTGGACCCCAAATTTATAACAAAAGCGTCTCATTCTAAACAAGATACCAAAATTCTTATATTGAATCCGTCATTAAAACACCGATAGGGATTTAATACCTACAATAACTTAGTTAAACCCATATGGACATAGGCCACACAAATATATCTAACTTAAAAAAAACGTATCTTAAAAAAATACTAAATTTCAATCATTAATACCCATAATCACTCATAATAATTAACACATCATGAATCAGGGAACATTAAAGGACACTTCATTCAGATTTACAAAACCCACTTATTCCAGCTAATAAACACGTTGTAGAGTGAATAGAATATGCGACCTTTTTTTGACTTCATAGCTTCGTTAGGGATAGTTAGATAGTAAATATACTATAAGTCCCCACCCCTTTTGGTGAGGGGGGTGAGCTAACGGTGGGGGAGGGGAGAAGTTCAATTTTTTTGGTTTTTCCATTATATCTCGAAAATGGTTGGCTCTAGAAAAATGTGTTTCAATTAAACATTAAAGCTAATTACATTTCTTATAAAACTGATTTTATATAAATTTGTCTTAATCCTAAACGTTTTCGAGGGGTCACCTGTGGTGTAGTGGTTAGCATAGCAACCTGCTAAACCCAAGATCGCGGGTTCGCAGCCCGGCAGATGACCTTAGGATTTTTTAAAGGGAGTAAAAAATCCTTAGCTATGCCGTCCTTCGGAAGGGACGTAGAAATGGGGTCCCGAGCCTGTGCAATGTCAGGTACTCGTTAAAGATCCCTATCCTAATTATATCTTGATAGGCAATATTTAGGACTTCCACCGTAGCATCGTCCGATTAGCCATAGCAGTATAATGTGACGTTAAACAAAATAAACAAACAATAAACGTTTGTTCGTTATTGAATATCGGTGATTTTCGGGAAAAACAAATTTTATCTCACTTTTTGTTAAACTTTTGCTTCTAGTGCCTTCTACGATCGTTTCTAAGACAAAATGTCGTAATCAAAATTGTAAAGTATTAAATTTACTTTAATTTCGTTTATATGTTTCTGGTATATGAAGCAAATGTTTAACAAAAAATGAGGTAAACATTTTATTTGTTTCTAAAATTATCGATTTTTAATAACGTATATAATGAGAACGGTTGGGATTTCGACACATATGTATATAATTAATTTCATAGGAAATATAATTAACTTTAATTTTGTTCTATAGCATATTTTTTCTAGAGCCCACTGTTTTCGAGGTATAATTGGAAAACCCAAAAATAGGACCTTCTCCCCTCCCCCCCACCGTCAGTTCACCTCCCAGGGGTTGGAACTTTAAGGATGTTTACCTTACTTAACGAAGCTATCAAGTCAAAAATTATCGCATATTTCATGCACTCTTTACCCCTCATTTCAGCACTCTTTGACTGGACTAACAGTATACGAACGTATACATAACATTTTTAGATGATTTCACAACAGACTTCATGGAAATAATAGCATATTTATAAATGACATGGCCACGACTGACATACCCTAAAATACTCTAAGAAGTCTGAAAAGAAGCTGGATAAAAGTTTTTTTTTTTTTTTTTTTTTTTTTTTCGGTTTGCTTTTATGACCTTGTACATCTTTAGCCGTTATGATGTTGAAGGTTTGGCCTGCTTGTACCACAATGATGTTTTCTTAAAGGCGCTTTGGGTGATGCTGGTAAATCTTGACTTCATTATCTTAAGGTGTCCGTAGAATTGGAGGCGTCTTTCGATAATAGTGTCCATAAGAGGTTGTTGATTTAGGTATAGATGCATATAGCAATGTTGGGCCCATGGTACCTTTCTTAATTTATTCTTGGGCCTAAGATCTTCCTCAAGATAGTATGAGTTGTGCTCCCTTTATTATTAGAGTCTATTTGTTGCTCTTTTTTTCTAATATTTTTAAAACTAAAATGTTCTATTAAAAGATTTTCTAAAAAGTAGAAAAATTACGCAAAGTAGGAAGTCACCAATAAAACTCTCAGACACAGGAGCTGGTGATTCACAGGAAACGACTTGGACAGTCTGATGAGTGTAGATTATAGTCAAGTGGGTTTATTACTCTCATTACTTGAGGTCTTAATTCATCCTGGAATGAGTAAGGGAATGCCAAAAATACTAAAATTACATGTACAATCCTTACCTATTTAAGGATAGGCTATAGTTTCATAGTACTTTTGATTCTGTTGGTACATTTCTATACAATAGCGGCTACATATCTTAAACAACTTGAAGTTTGGCTTGCAGTAGCAATGTTTGATTTTTCAAAAGAATTTTATTATTACTTTTCCAGTGTTGATCAAAGATATGAAACATTGTTCTCTTATTATTCTATGTAAAGTATATTTTTAAATAATCAAACATTTTTTTTACATAGTTATGTATTAAAAAACTATTTTCAACAGTATCGTTCGCTTCTTAGGAATCGACTTTGGACCATCGATTCTCGATTTGACTCTTGGATTTGACTCACCCCTACTGAAAACTATATCTGTAATGTTGGTGTTGACTTTCAGACAAAACATAAATAATAGAAATGCTTTATTAAAAGGAATGTGTTAAAATTACTTGGACCAGTGATAATAGGTTCGGAAATCATTCGCAACATATTACTATAACCAACTATTTTCAGTATTTACTCAGCGGAATTTTCTGTGATTAAATTTGAATTTATAAAAATACTCAATAGGGATAAAATAGATAATAAATCTTATATGATTCAATTTTGGTTAACACCAGTATTTACTACGATCATGAAGTAAGCAACTAATTGAAATAATCAATTTTTCCGATTTTAAATTCTAAATTTCTGATTTCTAATTCATTCGAGGTCATTCAGATATAGAAGGTAATACCCAAGCAGACAAAGCAGCTAAAGAATCTCGTCTCTTTTTTTCCATTACTCTTACTTTCTGACCCTTTAATAGATTTTAAATCCTTCATAAAACTGCTGTTAAAAATAAAATAAACCTGTACCCATGAAGGTTCTCGGGTTCAGTACTTAGGTAAGGATGTACTGTTACAAGCCCAACGGTTGTGAAAGGAGGAGATTTGGCTTAAATCTTGCTAATCAACATTCTTTTGATCTGGATAAAAAATTAATAAATAATTTAATCAGTCAATATTTCATGATTAATTTTAAAAAATACAGATCACAGAGACAAAATAATGGCCAAGAAAATCAAGAAGATTAAGAAATGTTGAAAAATATTTTACTTTTCCGAAACCAAATAATAAACAAATACATAGAAATTTATTGTTTAAAAAAAAATTGGTTTTGATATGTAAATGTAATCTAACCTAATGCAATGACACGTGTCATCATAAAATATAGAAATAAAAAAATAGGTTGTTACAGACATAGGATATTTATTGTTTATTAAAAATACCATAAATATGTAAATTTCGGTAAAGTTTGAAAATCGACTGATATGTGGATAGTGTCGTTCTACTTGAGAGGTCACAATAGTACGGTGTTATATAGAACCGGAAATTGATATTAAAGTTTACTTATATTCAACTGAATTTTTAAAAAAGACCAAATATGTGGAGCGGCATGTAAAAAAAGAAAATCGACATATATCTGGTTATCACTATTCTGCAATAAAGTTTACAGAGATAAAACTACTGGACACATCTGTAACGATTTTTAACTACCTAGGTCATTTTTATAGTTCTAGGAAGGTCTAACAATAATAAAAATTTTATAAAAAATGTTGAGAGACAGAAACGAGTTTTGTACACTGCAAATTACTTTTATGGTTAGAAATTAAAATCCAACTAGATGAAATCGATAAAATTATCACTGCAGAATAAAAATTGTTAAAAATCAAAATGTTATTGTGCGCCTTTTGATATAGTATGTAAAAATATGATTCAAGGGCCTTTAATTAATTGCAAGCACTGATAATGTAGTCCAATATTTTCAAGAATTTTCTTAATAGTCTCTGTTTTTCTGAATAACCTATTCACGCGTAATTAATCTTCAAGTACGTAATAACGGTTTAAATTTTAACCTTGATTAAGCATTTGACACCTAAAATTAACCAGATTAATATTTACTGCTATGCGTGAAAATATCATTAAGGAAATGATAATCAATCGCAAACTTCAATACATGATTTTATCAATACACAAATACAATTTTAATTATTAGTTAAAATTATCTAATTTAATTACTTATTCAAACCGACGCACAGTGCGGTGCTCTTACGGTCGAAGTAGACAAAAGTCATTCTTGACAGAAAAGACTTATTAAATCTTTATAACATTTTAAAAACAACATCAATTCGACATATTTCAATTTCTTTAAAACGGGCTTTTAAAGAAAACTCTCAGTTGATCATTAAAAAAACAATATATTAAAGATCTTTGAATACAAATTAAGTTTTTTTAGACTTACAAAATAAAACTAATATCACAACAATAAAATTACAAGCTACATCTGAAAATTATATTGAGTCACTGCCCGTTGACATACTCTCATCAGACGACGTACATGAGATTGAAGGGAATCCTTAGAATATTGGTCATCGCCCAAAAGATATTTTTTAATGTCCTCTAAATTGTGTTTTGAATTTGCTTGCAGATATTGAAGGGTCCAAAGATATTAAAATATTAATATATATACACACTTATAAAATATTAATTACATCAATGTTTTTCAGGTCTATGTTTTCTGAAATAAATAAACAGAGAACCATTCATAGCAGTTCAAAACAGAATTGATTTGTATATTAATGGTGTATATTTGTCATTAAATCAAAATATTTCAAAAACTAAGAATGTTTTGGGTCGAAATTGAAATATGTCGATTTGAAGTTTTTTTTTTTTTTTTTTAAATGTTATAAATTTATTAACGAAAAAAAATGTTATTTAAAGATATTAAGGAAAAACATTATTCAAAGGTATTAATAAAAAAATATAGGTTATTACTCACCTTCTTCGATGCCTGCCATACTAAAACTTCAAGTGACGTTGATGTGTACTT
This sequence comes from Euschistus heros, assembly GCA_003667255.2. Taxonomy (NCBI): domain Eukaryota; kingdom Metazoa; phylum Arthropoda; class Insecta; order Hemiptera; family Pentatomidae; genus Euschistus; species Euschistus heros. The sequence goes on along the minus strand of RCWM02000079.1, from coordinate 1,282,696 downwards.
AACATTAAATAAGGGCCCAATAAATTGAAATTGTATCGATGAGATAGATAAGCGATCTGCCAGTTGTTCAAACATGATTTCTATCCTTGGCTTTTGTAATATGGGTTTAAAAGCTACAATTCCATATCATTGAGGTCACTATGAAAGGATTACTAAAGGAAACCAAGTTGGAAAAAATAATCGCATTTTAGACTTTTGTCCATTGGCAGCCGCACTGTGCAACGAAAGCGTGACGAGGAATACTAGAAAATAAATAAATTAATTAATTAGTAATGTATGTTTTCTAGGTAGCAGACGAAATTAATTATAATCCTGAGAATCTGAAGAGGGATACTAGAAGCTTGTTCCTGACAGGTGCTCCCCTAGATCGGATGACCTACCAGAAGCTGAAGAAGAGCCATCAGCAGTGTACATAACGATGGGCCACCTAGAACGCCTTGGACAACACCCTCTTCTCCGACTAACGACCCTTTTTTCTCGCCTCTCCGGCGACTAGGACAATAATTAGAGAGATTTATCCTTTTCCTCCAAGGACCGTTTCTTTCGCTGCCTCCTCCGGCCTTTAGTTAACGAGGGCATACCTTAGAGCTCCTACAGCTGTAGTACGCCCTGTTCTTAATCACCACTCTTCGATGGCAGGGGTGCAGTCTTTCCTATCCTAATACTAATTATTGAAGTAATATCATGTTGGAAGGAAGGATGAATATATTGAATAAAATGATAATTAAGATCAGTAAGGAAAAATTTTAGGTAATGTTTGAAAATTAAAAAAGATAATTTATTTTACTTGCCAACGTTTCGGCCAAATCTTTGATGGCCTTTGTCAGGGATAAAACATAAAGATGTCGAAAAAATAATAATAAAAAAGAGAGGAAAGGAAAAAAATATATATAGGTACATAAAAAAAAAAATGAAACCAAAGAAGAATAAAACAAATTAGTAGATAATATTAAAAATAATAGAGTTAATTAACAATTTGAGACAGGGTTTGAAATCAATAATTATTTTTCCAAAAAATCATATAATAATTATTATATTTTATTTTAATTTAAAAATCATTCCTGATTTATAAATAAAAATTTCAATAGATTTTTTATGTTTATCGATTTGATTAAAAATTATGATGACTCACTGAGTGATATGGTATTGCATAAATAATAATGATTAAATTGCGATAAAAAAAAAAAAAAATGGTCAGAAAATAAAAATCACCTTTTACACACAAATTGATTAATATGTTTGTATACAATATAATTTTTTGAATAATTTCCATGATATTATGATGGAGAAAATTCAACTTTCTGATTTAGAAAAGAGTTACTCAAAAATTATTATTATTGTTAATCGTAAAAATTATGTTCAAAAATAATAATCAGAATTTGATTTTTATCACTCATGATCAAAAATAAAAATCGATCTTAATAAAAATCATCAAATGATTTTAAAAATTCCAGATAAAAATCTTGATCGGATTTGATTTTTATTATTATTTTTTTTAATAATCGATTTCAAACCATGATTAAATAAATACAGATAAATTATACATTGATAAAGAAAATATAAATAAGACGAAATATGATAGGGTTGGCAAAAAAGATGAAATTTTCTATGTAAAGAGCAGAAATTGAGACGAGTTTAAAATAAAATACAGTTAAAAAAAAAAAAAAAAAAAAAAAAAAAAAAAACCTGTACCACCACTACAACCAATGAAGGGTTCAGTACTTCGATAAGGATGAACTTTTTTGAACCAACGTTTGTGAAAGGAGCAGATTTTGCCAGAATGCTCGCTCAATCGCAAGGTTTTTTTCCTCCATTAAGGGTAACCACTTTTGATGAGGCTGGGTACATCCTTAGGATGGTTTCCCGGCCTCGAAGCTCAGCCACAACCGACATAACATAAAATAAATTTTCTGCCTTCTGTCGGACTCGAACTCGTGCCCTGGAGCAAGGTAGTCAAGCACCTTATCCACTGAGCTACCGCGCTAACCAAAGATGATCAAAGGTGTAAATAAAAACAGAATAAACTAATAACAAAAACATAACAGATGAAAAATTAGAAAACAAAAAACTAAGGATTTATAATTAACATTACATACTGTCAGGAAATGAAAAGAACTGTGGCATATAAACAGCAATGGGTTAAAAACAGAAGCGGAGGGGGTTAACGACTTTTAACGGACTGTTTTCTATACAGGGTGAGTACATCTTAGGTAGTGTAAAAAATTGGGTGAAACTAGATGGAAAATGTAGAAAAATGCCGCATATCTCACCTTTCTTCATGAAATTAAAACAGAAACAATACTTTTATCATATCATTCAAAAGCTGATTAAATTTTCAAGTTTTTGTGAGATGTGGAATTTTGTGGATAATTTTTTCGAAAAACTGATAAAAAATAACGTGAAGATCAAGCTGTTTTTTAGGTCTCAAGTTTGTAAAATTCAAGATTACATCTACTCTGCTGTTATAGGTAATTTAATGATGAATACAAAAATGTAGTCAAAATTTGTAAAATATTTAAACAAAATGGTGATATTACTGCGTTTATGGTAAAAAAAAAGTCATTGATTTATCGTATATCTGGAATGGATTGGAATAGAAAGGTGAGTTCTGTGGAATTTTTCTACATTTTTGGTCTAGTTCCATCCATTTTTTATTTTACGCTAAGAGGTACTCACCCTTTATGAAACAAAGAAGATAAATTATTGAACAATGAGGTAGCAAGGAACAGTTGGGTAATCTATATTCACTCAGTCACTCAACATAGGTCTTCACCTAATAGTGCTGGGTTCGTTTCTAACAAACCTTAGTTTTAACGTTAAAAACTTGCTTCCCATTCCTAATAACCCACGGTGGCATCTGAAAATAAGATAGTCCCTGGACCTGCTAATGTACTGCTTTTATTGAAGTTCTTGTATTTGAAAATATAAACCTTCATTCATTTTCGAACATCCGAAATAAAATGCGGCCTGAAGATAAACAAAGGAGTTATTATCACTCCATCGTAGAAAAATAAGCGGGGTTGACCTTGTACAAATTAGTCTCTTGTTTTTCCGAGAGGGAGATAAGAGTCCTCCGCTCCTGGAGAACTCCTCTTCGATTAGCTCCAGCCTGGAGAAGGACCTTGGAGATAAGGTGAGAACGTGTAAATAGGGCAGTCGAACCGAAGATAACAGGGAACGAGGAGATAGCAGCGTCCGTACTAACCCTTTCGGCGATAACACCACTAATTGTAGTCCGCTACACCTCAGTTCTTAACTACAGGCGTCTAAATGCTCTTCTCTACAGGCAGAGAAGAAATTTAAATAATATTGTTTAAATTTACATAATAATCTAATGTTTTAATTAAATGTAGGAGAACTATCCTTTTGGTTTTACACACATAACCATAAAACTGATTACACGTCCATCATAAATAAATTATTCACCAAAACCAAAGATACAAATAAATTGGAATTACAGTCTAATATTGTTGACGAAATACTGTGCGAAGATAGTTGTGGCAAGTCTTATTCCAGGACATCGGAAAAATATCTCAAACTTAAACGTAGTTAGGATTGATGAAATTAGGATTGATCCTTCTATATCATCATGCGTACCTCAAGTGAAGTTAAATATAGTTGTACGTCTATAACTAAACTCGAATAAACTAGACCAAACAGCTTTCACCACACATTACAGGCAAACAAAGCATTCTTTTAAATTTGATTCCTCCTAAAACCATGAACAAAACAATTTTTAACAAAATAGTAAAGAAATTATAACCATAGAAAAAATTGAAAATCGCGCAATAAACAAAAAAATCTGACGTCCTAAATCTCAATGCGTGGTTGGAGAGGTGGTCTCATTTTTTGGCTTTTCTATTATATCCCGAAAACGGTGGAATCTAAAAAAATATGTTTCAAATCAAAATAAATGATAATTACATTTTCTATAAAATTGAATCTATACATATATGTCTAACTTCCAATGGTTTTCGAGACATACGTTATTGAAAATCGATAATTTTCGAAACATGTTTACCTCACTTTTTGTCAATCGTTTCTTAGAAAAAATGGCACAATAAAAATTGTAGAGCATTCAATTTATTTTAATTTCATATAAACGTTTTCGGCATTTGAAGTAAATTTTTGACATAAAGTGAGGTAAAAACGATTCTTTTTTTCTGTAATTTAAGATATTTAATAACGTGTATTTCGAAAACCGTTGGAAGTTTGACAAAAGTGTATATAAGCAATTTTATAGAAAATCAAATTAGCTTTAATTTTGATTTGTAGCCTATTTTTGTAGAGTCCACCGTTTTTGAGATATAATCGAAAACCCCAAAAATGGGACCTTATTCCCTTCCTCCCCCACCGTTAGCTAACCCCCCACCCAGGGTCGGGGACTTTTAGTATGTTTACCTTCTAACTACTGACGAAGCTGTGAAGTCAAAAATTATCGCATATTTCATTCACTCTACAATGTGTTTATTGACTGGAGTACAGATTAAGTGGCCTTTATCGCATATTTTGTTTACTTCGCATATTACTTGCTTCTCCAACGAAATGATTGGAAGAAAGAACCAAAAATGAACTACTACCATTCAGTTTTTGGTAGTTCTTCGCAGTCCTTCAAAGACCTTGGACTTTGCGAACTCAAAGAAAATGAATATGGAGAACAAACTAGCTTTATTTTATTTGAATTTTTTTAACTATACATTAATACATTTTTTTTGAATGCTCATGCTGTTGATTTTTTTTTAAATGGAGTAATTATTTACATAGAAAATGCATATACTAAAAGAAAATGAGAATTATAGAAATATGTGGTTGTGAGGATGAATGTTGAAATCCTTTTTTGCTTACAAACTCAGTCTACCCCTTAAAATAAAAAAAAATAAAAAAATAACTTCTAAATTTTAAAGTATTCGTATGAAATAATTCCAATAGAAGTGGCAATTAATTCAGCAATCCTAATTATATTGATCCTTCTGTACAATCATGTGTACCTCAAGTAACCGTAAGTGTATAACAGTCGCTATCATACAAATAGATTAAATAATTATATAAAAATAATTTTAATTAACTATTTATTTATTTATCCGATTTGACTCTACCCTTCAGGGCCATTGGCAGTTCGTCTTCGATTTCGTATCCCCTATATCCGTTCGTAAAATCTGATAGCGTACAGAAATTCCAACAATGACTTCACTGATTTTTCATCATCTTGTAGGGTTCTTTCAGTGTATATGAAATTTTTAATCTTTCCTTACAAATGAAAACTGTGGGTAGTTTACTAATATGCGTTTTACTATCCTAGGTTCCTAACAGTTGACACAGGCAGGGGGCCCCAAGCCGCGGAGAAGGTAGCCATGGGAGAGTTCACAGTGGCCGATTCTCAGGCGGCACAAAATTATTTCCTCATTTCTGGACATCCTACAACTTGTTTGCCACATTGCTGAGCAGTTCGACTTTACATCTAACAATTTAGACTTATTAGTTTTCCATTTCTCGTCCCACTTCACTTGGATCAAGCACCTCACATGCCTCACCCAGTCTTCCTTACGATTAAGGTTGATGTTTTTAACAATATCACCTTCACTAATTATTGCTAACTGAGCTGCTGAATCAGATCTTTCATAAATATCGAGGTAACTTAAAGGGGCGTTCTTCGGTTTCGGTCACCACCACACTTCGCACAACCCACTACAGATTTTTCACATTTTGAAGAGTTGGTGTACAAGATGGTCCTGAAACTTTCCCAAGAGAAGCAAAAAACTTTTGTTTGATTCAGAAGGAACCGTATTACTATTCCTGATTTTCTTCAGTGAAATATCAATACAAGCTTTATAATGAAACCAACGTGGTTTTGTGATTTTTGGATAGTGCTGAATATTATGCCGACTAGTACACAAATGGAGTTCAGAAAGGAAGTCGAGTGCTATTTGTCAGAATTGCTGGTAATTGCATCCTGTTGTCCTGTATTAAAAAAAAAAAATGCATTTATCGAATGGTTTTTTAATTAACTAAATATAATGTTTTATAAGATTTATTTTCGGGATCTCCAGACGTTCTCACGTTCTCAGACGGTATTCTGAAATCGGGTGGCTTTACCCTAGTTTTCGACGTCAATACTTCCTGGGTGCTCTCATATTTCAAACCTTGAAAACCAAGAAACCCACCTATATCTTTGACCTCCTTACTCTGCGCTCCTACATCCACCTCTTAAATACTAGAACCCAACCCATCAACCTGTACACTCCGGCACATAGAACTGCATCCTTCGAGAAATCCTTTATTATCTGTGCTTCCTCTAAATGGAATTCATTGCCCATCACAATTCGAAAATGCTCCGTTCTTACTTCCTTTAAACATCATTTATTTCTTTACCTCCTTAATTTTCAATCTTTCGAGCAAATGTAAAACATAAATATTTATGTAGTATACATTGTAATAGTATACATTAGATGTATCCTTCTAAAAGATGTTTCAGTTATTTTGTAACACATAATTTAATTAATAATCAATTTTTATTATTATTATTTATTATATATTTGTCAAATACCACTCACTCACTTAACACGAAATCTCAGAAACCACCGAACGGATTGGAATGAAATCGATATGTAGATTCCTCTAGGGCCGTAGGTGCTCGCTGAGAAAGGAATTTTAAAAAATCGGCTTGAATCGCGGCTAATTTGCGAAAAATTATTTAAATTTTTATTGGGTGAATAATAAAAGATTAATTATCATATGGTATTTGGAGATAAACCTTATAATATTGGTACTTTCTGTGAACTCATGGTAGCTGCAGAGGTTACTTACAACTTACAAGTTTGAGTTGTTTCGTGAAGAGAAGCTATTAAAAGACTTATGTTAAAGAGGAGGTTAAAAGACTTATGTTCTCTGGTGATGACATGTAAGGCCAGTTCGATGATGTAGGGACAAAAAAACAGATATGTCAGTATTCTTAGGGGTCAAGTAGTCCCAGAATAAAGTTCATTTTCTTCTTTCTTCTTCTTCTTCTTAACGTAACTCGTAAATATGTGGTCTTGTTAAGTCTTTACTCCAACTGTAACTTTCTTCATTATAAAAATACTTTAAAAAAATACTGAACCCTTTTACATTATCCAGACATGAACTTTCTTAAACAAAAGGAATATCCCGTTTCTTCTTATATTCTAATGTCCTACCTCTCGTTTACTTTATCCCGCTATAATTCCCAAAAGACACAGCAGAGGGCAGGCCCGGCGATCCTATCGCAATATTAGCATAGCCTTTAATATTTATGACCGGGAGCTCGGGAATAATAAAAGAATAATATAAATATTCCAATTACTCAACTCGGAGTAAGAGTCTCTTCTCCTCTGTGCGTGGGCAGGACCGGAGGCCGGGCACAGCAGGAATTTTAATTCTGCCAGCCGGGACGTCAAAGGGTACCGCTTCCCGTTTCTTTTCCAAATTATAGTCCTCGCCAGATTTATCAAAGATTAAATTTGTTATTAATCTTGTCGGGAATCAACAGAGCAGAGACAAATTGTTGGTTTGTTGATTTAGATGTCTCTGTAAACGAGTTTGGCAGCTTCATTCGTTCAACTACTGGTCTTCAATGTTAAAGAGATATTTTGCTGGGAGATTAATTAAGTAAGAAAAAAAAAATTGACACGATGAAAAAGAAGATATCAAATCATGTCTCCTTGAAATACTTTATTTGGGAAACGTTTCGCCGCTAGTCCATATTTTTAAGCCTTGAAATAAACAGCAATAACAATAAATTGAAACAATAAATAATTATAATAATATTTAAAAAAAAAAACAACAATATTTTATATTAGGGGTCACCTGTGGTGTAGTGGTTAGCATAGCAACCTACTAAACCCAAGATCGCGGGTTCGCAGCCCGGCAGATGACCTTAGGATTTTTTAAAGGGAGTAAAAAATCCTTAGCTATGCCATTCTCTGGAAGGGACGTAAAACAAGGGTCCCGAGCTTGTGCGATGTCAGGTACTCGTTAAAGATCCCTATCCTAATTATACCTGGATAGGCTAAAGTGGTCCGATTAGCCGTAGTAGCATAAAGTGACGTTAAACGAAATAAATAAATAAAATATTTTAGATTAATAATGCTTAAGGAGGTTTTTTATTATTTATATTGTTTAGCGTATTTCTTCTTATGATGAATTTTCCATTAAAGTACATGTTTCAGGAAGAATTTTTCCCATCTTCAGATTACACTAAAATAGTACATTTTATGGTACCCTTTCAGAAACGGAGCTCCAGCCCCTTCACGCGCCAAGAATACCTTTTATCGATTCTAACCTTCTTCCGATTTAGTTCAATGTTTTAGTCGTTACTTTTCGAAAGAAAAGGTTATACTCCTTAATTTAAGGAGGAAATCTAAATCCCTGATCAAACTTATATTAATTTCTGTTTACCATCTGATATTAAAATGAGAAATAAGATAATAATGAAGTGGGAATAACAAAATATCAAAATATAATTAATGTTGAATTAATATTATATTAAATCATAATTAATATATTATGCTAAACCACCAGTAATGTTAACTCCTCATAAACTTTCTGAGAAAAGGAAATAACAAATTATAAATATATAAAACGCAGAAGTCTTGTTGAAAGTTATGATGTTAATTTCTGCTATATTTTTTCAAGGGAAGTGGAAGTAAGAAAATATGAAACATGTAATATACTTTATCAAATTCATTTTTAGATCGATGTGCTTTATTGAATTAATAATACAATCTGCCTCTCTTTAGGGCAATTAGTAATAGGGGTGACAAAGAATCCATTCACAAAATATGTAAACTGAAAATTTCTCACTTAAATTAATATAACCATATAAAATCAATAAATCCATGTATAAATTAATCTTCTTAACTTTTGTAACATTTTTTTTGCATTAGGGAAGAGGAAATAAGAAAAATCAATTTATAAGACACTTAATCCATTATGAAACTTATGTTGTTAACTACTGTTTAAAGTTTTTACATTTAAGAAGACTAATTAACAATATAACGCACTAAACAACACAATCATAGTTGAAACTGTAGAAGTGAATGTTTACATGTGAGGTTATAGGAATCAACTATCGATAAATATAAACTCGAAGTGAAGCGTAAGGATCGAACTGGTCGGTGCATCGCTGGTCAGGCCGATCTGGTGGAGCCCCGCTTTTAAAAAGGTACCCATTATATAGTTAATTTTTTATTATAATTAATTTTCCATCCAACTTTGTCAATAAAATAAGACAAATATTAGACTAATAATAGAGGCTATTTACCTACAAAAATAAAACAAAATGGAACTCGAGGTTCAAATATGGCCTATGCACTAAATTTATTTTTGGTTAGCAAACGCAAAATTGAATAACAAATTCTTAAGAAAAAATACTTTATCGAAGAATAAGTTATCAAATTTCCAAAAAAAAAAAAAAAAAAAAAAAAAAAAAAAAAAAAAAAAAAAAAAAAAAAAAAAAAAAAAAAAAAAAAAAAAATCAAGGGAATATTAATATAATTATTAAGGAGATGAAATAGTCAGGGGTGCAGTCTGGATGAATAAACACGGCCAGTTTTTAAATGAAAAACTTATATTTTGGCGTGCCAACTTTTCGACCTGCCTTGCAGGTCTCATCAGGGCTAAAATAACGGAAAATGGATGTAATCAAGATGATACAAACATTGAAAAAAAAAAAAAAAAAAAAAAAAATTAATTTAAATAATTTAAAAATGAAAAAGAAACATGAAAAAATATCTGTAGTTAATTAGATAATGTAGATAATTCTTGTAGTGTCCATAGACCTCTCTTTTTTTTCTTTAGGAGGAGCCATATGCCAAGAAATATATCAACAACAATAAATGAAACTGGCAATTAAATATAAGGATCTTATAATAACATTGGTTTGGCAAAACATAATCGAAATAACAAGAATGTCCCAGCAAACAATATGCCATACTGCTGTTTTTCATACATACATACATCGGTGGCTCTACATCCTGTCACCGAGACTGGGCCTCCTCCAAAAGCTTTCGCCAGTCAATCCTGTCAGCTGCAGCAGCTCTTCAGTTTCGGACTCCTAGCAGAGTCCGTGCGTCCAGTGTCACTGAATCCTCCCATCTCACATTTGGCCTGACGACTTTTCTTTGCCCATGCAACTTTCCGGACAGTATCCTCCTGGGTATCGCCGAGTCATTCATGCGTGCGACGTGCCCGGCCCATCGAAGTCGTCCTATCTTGATAAACTTTACCAAGTCTGCATCCCCATACAGGCCAGCCAGTTCGACATTTCTTCTTCGTTATTTATTTTCATAAACGATCCCAAAACAATATCAAGGAACAATTTTCGATTAAAACTTATGCAGTATTTTAAAACTACAGTTTCTTAGCTTTTAAAATCATCAAACATTTTAAATATATCTCAAGGTTTACACTCAATAGTAACTTCTGAACTTTACTCAAAAATAATATCAGCCAGGTGTTGTCCTCTTCACGTGGCGACCACAGACAAACCAAAGCCTTCCGACTCTAACCTTTTCTTGCATTGACATCCTCTCTAGATAGAGAATCACATGCTATTTTTTTATTTTTTTAAAATAGTCATGATTGAACAGACTATCTTATATTTTATACAGTCGTAAGTTTCTTTAAATAATTACCTTTGAGAATTCCGGAAGACAAAAAAATAAATTCCATTATTAATTCAGAAATGTCAGAAAGGAAGTTATAAACAGTTTTATTGGTCGGCATTAATAGCCAGAAAGTCCGTAAATATCCGATTTCCAAGGAACGAGCTAATATTACCCAAAATACCTAAATTTAGCGGCAGTAAAAAAAGCCGAATCCTGGATCCTGATGACCAATAAAAAAAAGCTCAATTTGTCCTGGAAGGCCTGGGGACAGAAGGCCTTAAAAAAACCAAGTGCTCCCTTTTGTGGAGTCAGCGGTTGAGTTTTATTCCTCGGTTGGATATTTAAGTCCAGGTTATGGCAGATATTAGTTCGGGCTACTTCCAGATTTATTTCTGTCCCATCAAGTCGCTTGATATTACCAAGTTGAGGGAGACTTCAGCTTAATTAAAATCTTGAGCGGTATAATTGCATTTAAACTAATTACTATAGTAGACTGTAGTTATTTCATTAGCACCAACAAAAAGTGCTTCACTTGAGGTACGCATGGTGGTATAGAATGATCAATACAATTAGGATTGAATATTAGTTTCGAATGCTGAACATTCATCTTCAGTTCTAAAACGTCAGTACTATGTTACATGGATTATATACATTAAAGTTTTCAAAAATGTAAGACAAGAAATCAAGCATTAGTTCTCACCTTAGGAGATCTAAGACATATCTGAAATATATCGATCATGGGAAGAGGGATGGGGCAGTTAGGTTAAATTTTTCCTTTTCTATTGGAAAAAATTTAAAATGGGACTATTGGGAATTTTTATCAGGTCATTTAAAGAGAAATCTGGATCGGTTTTAAAGATTTAATTATTTCTAATTATTCATTAATATTTAATTTTAGAATGTTTTCTACTAGAGGTATTATTTTTACTCCCGAGTCTTTATTAAATTTATGGTTATTTTCATTATAATAAATTTATAAATATAAATTTAATAAAGCCTCATGTAGAAAATAGAATAAAATTAAATATTTCTCAATCATTAGAAATAATAAAATCGTTTAAAACCGATCTAGATTTTTGTTTAAATGATCAGATAAACATTTCCAATAGCCCCATTTTAAATTTGTTTCCAATAGGAACGGAAAAATCCAATGAGTTATAATGGAAATCCCATAGTAAATCGCTAAAAATTTAACTTACTTCCCCCTTCCCCTTCTCACGATGGGTATATTTCAGATATCTGTTAGATCTCCTCAGGTGAGTACCAATGTTTGATTTCTTTTCTTACATTTTTTAAAACTTTAGTATATATAATCCCTGTAACATAGTGCTGTGGTGTTGAAAATTTTGTATGTTTTAGAACTGAAGATGAATGTTTAGCATTCGAAACTTGCATTCTAATAAAATAATCCAATAAAAGTGACAATGAATTCATCAATCCTAATCAAAAATTATTTGGATTTAAGAGTTAAAACAGTTATGTGTCGATATCAAAATTGGAGTTCGTGTAAATATGGGCACCCTTTCTTGGTGTAAATATGGAACCCCATTTCCCCTGAAACATTGACATATCTCTTGTAAGAGATCACAACTTGCATCCTTTGCGATGGAAAGTTCTCTAAAGACACTCGGGGAGAGGTGTCGGTAAAATGTTCCCAAATCTGGGAACTTAGTTTGTGCCGGGGTTGAAATAGCCAGTTATGATTGCGATTTCTGTAAATACTTTTTCCCTGTAATAAATAAACCCTCTACCGCTTCGAATTATTTTATCCTATTTTAAACTATTTTTGGTGACTTCTTTGAAGAGTGGTATTTTAAAATTTTTTTGTAAATCATCACTTTTGAAATGAAATAATTGATGTTAAGAATTAGTTTGACTTCAGGCATTTAAGAAACTTATTATAGTTGTTAATAAAAGACAAAAATCTGTTTACACCTTTTCCTCTATAACTTTTTATAAAATTACAATTGGTCACACGTCAGAATTAGGGAAAAATTATTTAAATGTCTAAATACATCTGCATCGTTTTCGAAATAGACTATATACATCCTAAGAATAAAAACATAAGAAATCACATTTTCAACGATGTTTAATAGTAGAGCAAGGAAAGCAAAAAAAAAAAAAAAAAAAAAAAAAAAAAAATAATATATATATAATTCGGGAAATAATTTAGGTTATACGTGATAGTGGTTTTCTCCCTTAGGTGGAGTTAGTGCAAATATGGGCACCCTTTCATGGTGTAAATATGGAGCCCCATTTCCCCGAGAACTTTGACATACCTTTTATTAGCGATCAAACCTTGCGTCTTTTGTGATGGAAAGTTCTCTGAAATCACTCGGGGAGAGTGTGTTCCCAAATCTGGGAACTTAGTTCGTGCTAACCAGTGATGAATGCGATTTCTGTAATTTTTATTTTTATTTTTTATTTTTTCTGTAATGAATAAACTCTCTACCGTTTCGAATTGTTTCATCCTGTTTTAAACTATTTTTGTAAAAGAGGGCCCATTTTCACACTCCGATTGTTCTGATGCGTTTTTTAAAGCTTTATGTAAATCGTCATAATAATTGATGGTTATCATTGTTGTTGTTTTTATTTTCGCATTTAAGGAACTTATTATAGTTGTTTATGAAAGACAAAAATCTAGAATTTTCCAAGTTAAAAATAACTTTAAACCAAAAACAAAAGGGGGTGGCCATATTTAAAGCCTTAAGAAGTCACATTTCCAATGATGTATAAATAGAGTGATAATGGAGAGAAATCTTTGAATCATGCGCAGTCAAGAGTCAGTGAGAACAAGAAAAGGTAAAGTAAATGGTTGGATAACTGTGCCTCCGAGATTAGACCATAGGATATGAAGGCGCTTAAATCGATATAAGAGTCGATTGTATATAAAATTAAGGAAAAAAGGCACTAAATTAAAATTAGCTCATCCCTTGAGTAGAATACAATATCAAAATAAAAGGACGTTTAAATGTGAAAAGAAATTTAATTTAACTCACAAAAAGGTATTTAATTCTGGATTAGACTAAACGCCTTATGAATTTGATTTGAAACCTAACCGAATTTCCTGGGAATCATTTCAGTTAACCAGATTCCCTATAAGCTTTATGCAGAGCCACTCATCTGTATAATTTTCCTAGAAGATTGAAATAGAAGTGGCCAGGAGATCAATTGGAAAACTTGACAAGGGAATTCTTGCAATTGCTAGCAATTTCTCCACTCATATTCGAAATTCTTGTGGCTTCAGCGCTCCCATTTAATATTATGGGATTTAATATTATTATGCCATAGTGTAATTTAATATAATTTATAGATGAAATAGTCTCTGAAATCAAAAGTCAAAACATATTATAAGCTTATTTTGTCAAATCCCAATATTTATATAAAATGGGTTAAAGGTCTTTCTGGCATTAAAAAAAACGAAATAGCCGACACCATAGCAAAGGTAGCTGCAAATAGTCAATTATTTATTTTACATACGAAATCCACATTGTCATCTCTGCTATTATATACAAGGACAAACCATTTTTCGTTTGTGATCACTAACCACCAAAACTACTAAATCAATCTGTACCAAATTTTAAACACACCATCTTTATACCTCCAGGAAGGTTTTGCAATAATAAAATCTACTGATTTTTAGTTATTTTTTTAATTTAAAAAACGATAGTATGTGGTCAACAGTGAAATTTTATAATTGCTCGATAAGAGGCGAGGTTTCAACATTGCTCGATTCAACATAACAGGTTACAGATAGACTTTGAATTAATAATAAAATTTTCTTATATCCATTTTTTTTTCTCTTTAATTTTAAAATCCACACCTTTCACTTATTCCGTGACAAGCAAATATATATATATATATATATATATATATATATATATATATATATATATATATATATATATATATATATTTTTTAACATAATAACTTTATTCACAACTGTACACAATGGACAACCAGTGAATGTGAAATTACATTGAAACAACAGACATGATCAGGCATAAGGGAGTCAGCACCCAGTGGTACAATCTCCAGGCGTGAAACTAAATTATTAGCGATTAGACTAGGAGATCCCTCATCCACTTCCTTTTCAGCCTCCGTTGAGTTAAGTCAGGTATCTGTACTGTTGCCATATTATGTGTCTGTTTGTTAGTGTGTCCACGTAGTTTCTCATGAAATTGTCGATAAAGTTTATGAATATGGCTCTTAACTGTCGGAATACGTAAGTCTGTAGGTAGTATATCGTTTGACACATAAGGAGGGGAATCTGTTATCAGTCTTAGGAATTTAGATTGAAATGTCTGTATTTTCTGAATATTTGTTCTTTTGACTGGTCCATAAATTTGCGATGCGTACGTCCAGATGGGTTTAATCAAGTAACCGTAAATTTAAGTTTCTGTTTTAAAGGTAGTTTTGAGCGTCTGTGAAGTACTGAGTATAGAAGTCGCAGTCTTAACTGTAACTTCTGTTTTTTTGTCTTGACGTGTGAGCCCCATGTCAGCCTTCTATCAAGCGTAAGTCCTAAGTATGACACTTTTTCAGTTTGGTGTACAGGTTGGTTGTCAATGTAAATAGGCGGTCGTAGTGTCGTAGTGTAAATGTAATCTGAAGGGATTTGTCATAATTAAGTTTTATTTTCCATTTCTTACAACCAGTTTGAATCTCGTTGAGGTTGTATTGAAGTGTTAAGATGACTTGTGTAGGTACAAGCAAATATGATGATTCTACGCGAGATAACTGGTATATCTAGTATGAATATTCAATTAAATTATTAATAAATATTTAAATATGTCGCGTGACATGTGGATCCCAGTGAAGTTTGAAACTCTACTGATATTTGGTTAGCACTATTCCGCAATAGAGTTGACAATGCTAAAACCACTGAACCCATATTTACCAAATTAAAACTACATCATTTTCATATTTCTAGAATGGTTTAATAATAATAATTTTTACAATAATAAAATTTAAATGTATAATTTTGAGAGGTAGAAACTAGGTTTTCCATACTGTCGTATCCTTTTATGGTTAGTAATTAAAATTCTGCAAGATGAAATCAATGAAATTATTTCTTCCGAATATAAATTATTATCGAACTAAAATGTCTTTGCTTTTTGATATTGTTTGAAAAAATATGATTCAGGGGTATTCAGTTGTAAAACCTGGCAGTATCATAGATAATAGCCATTATCCGTAAGAGTGGCTTTAGAAACCACTTTTTTTTTGTCATAAAAGCTGTAATATCTCCACTTTGTTTAAACCTTTTTCAGATTTCACCATCATTTTCGGATTTAGCTTTAAATTTGTCATAAGAGCAGAGTACATGTAACCTTGAATTGTACGAACTAGTGACCTAAAGAACAGCTTGATCTTTCCCTTATTTAGGGAAGTTACAATGTCTTATATTACTTCTAAGCTCACCGTTTTTCGAGAGAACTATCCACAAAACTGCAAATCTAACAAAAACTTGCAAATTTAATCAGCTTTCAAATTATATGTTAAAAGTAATGATTCTATTACGATTTCATGGAGAAATTCTTGTGTAAATAAAACATTATAATAATCCTTTAATGGAAATGTGCATGTTGAACATGACAAACGCTTTATTGGAATAAAAAGCAAAGAAAAAAATATTGTTTAATAGAATATAAAGGAAAACTGTCAATAAAGCGACACCAGATCGAAGGATCTTATGTTATTAAATTTATTTATTTATTATCATTATTTAGGATTTTTTTAATTAGATTTTAAATGTAAGGTTTAAAACCAAATGATAATGAACATAGACCTCAATTTTTCCGCTAGCATCTGGATCTAGATGATATTGAAGAATAGCACTTTTTGAGGTGAATTTTATGGATAGACGAGTCTGTAATTTTATTGTTTCACAACTTGTAATACAGAGACCAGAAAAACAGTTGTTACTTGGAGATAAAATTTTGGTCAGTTCTTCTACCAATCACTTCACATAGACCACTGGTCACTGCGACTAAAATATCAATAAAATTAGCATTCACTCCCTTCTTTAGTACAAATCTACAACCATTACATGTCTTCAACGGTCACAAGAGGGAGGATCTTCTCCGTCCAGGAAATCGGATCTGGGAGGAGTAAGCTGAAGAAAAACTCAATCAGGTAATGGAAAAGCCAATAGGGGACTGTGTTTTCTTCTCCCTTTTTTCTCTCTCTTCTTTATATAAAGTCTTCGACTTTTACCGTTGTCTCTTCACTATAAATAAAAAAAGTAAAAAAAAAAAGAAAGAATTACAACGAACGGCATTAAGAAAATAACAAATGTCAAAGGCTTTTTCCTTATAAAGCCGTTTTAGCTTACCCAGCTTTGATAAAATGTGCTAAAGATGCATAAAGACACAGAGTTGATTTAAGAAAGAGATTTCATCATTAATAAAAATAATAATAAAAATAATAATAATAATAAAAATAAAGTAAAATACAATTGAAATTATAGAATTTATTTTTTTAATTATAACAATTCATTGAAATTTACAACTGTACAAAATATATACATCAAGTAAATTTGCTGTTAACTACTACAATAACATGACAAAACTTGAAAAGGACTACTCATCAGTAGCACTTCAACAAAAATTCTACACTAGAAGGTCTCTAAGCCATCTTCTTTTCAGACGCCTCGGAGGATTATCGGGAATGGAGTAGGAAGCAAGCTGAGAAACTAGTGGATTTGAAATGTTATGGAGGTTTCTATGAAAGGATAGGTATCTTGTGTGGGCTAAATCTGCAACATATAGAAAATCAGGATCGTTATGGAAAAGTTTATTGGTGACAAAGTAAGGAGCGTTGAGGATTATTCGAAGGAATTTGAATTATAAAGGTTGGAATAAGGAGATGAATTAAAAAATAATATATACACATATATGAAGTAAAGGTGTCCGGTAATGGATACTGCCCCAGTATTGACCACTACGATTAATAAATTGTTACAATATGACAAGATGCTTTTGAGTTAGCTTAAAACTTATAACAACAAATTTACTGGGTACCATCTAGAGGCAACTTATGGAAATTCAGCTTATTAAAATGAGTTGGAAAAAATTACCTCTAGTTCTTATTTACAAATATACAACTTCTGGTATTTCTTCCAGTGTAAAGTTGAAACTTCATTAAGGTGGTAGATGGAAATTCTAGTGTCTTTTTTGGTTGATCAGTATGGGTAGTGAAATCATATTTAAGTATATTATACAAGACTAAAACGACAAGAAACTGCCCGTCGTTTCAGACTACTTCAACATTTACTAGACAAACGTTCAAAGATCCCAATTAATTACAAAAGACTCATATACATGACTGTGATTAGACCTGTTTGGACGTACGGAGTTGAGCTTTGGGGCTCTACTAAACCGTCCAATTCATCTCGTATTCAATCCTTACAACCCAAAATCCTTCGTAAAATCCTCAATGCTCCTTACTCTGTCACCAATAAACTTATCCATAAAGACCTTAATGTTTCATATGTTGCTGATTTAGCTCACACCAGATATCTAGATTTTCATAGTAAGCTCCATAATCACTCAAATCCGTTAGTTTCTCAACTTGCTTCCCACTCCATTCCTGATAATCCTCCGAGGCGTCTGAAACGAAGATGGCCTAGAGACCTTCTAGTGTAGAAGTTTTAATAAAGTGCTACTGATGAGTAGTTCTTTCCAAGTTTTAACATATTATAATCGTTGTCAATACATTTACTTGATGTGTATATTCTGTACAGTTGTAAATTTCAATAAATGCATATAAAACAAAAAATATATAAAAAGTATATTACAATGAAATGGATGTCATCTGTTGAGTGGAGCCCCAAAGCTCAACTCTGTACGTCCAAATAGGTCTAATCACAGTCATGTATATTAGTCTTTTGTAATTAATTGGAAGCTTTGAACGTTTGTCAAGTAAATATTGAAGTAGCCTGTAACGACGGGCTGTGTCTTGTCGTTTTAGTTAAAATTAATTTATTATTGAATTATTAGGAATAAATGTACCGATTTAAGTCGGAGAATGTATTGTACAAAATGAAACTACGGTTCATTATTCTAAAACATTATTTTCAAACGATCGAAAAATTTTAACGGAAGAATTTTTAAACTTTGGACTAAAGTGTCCTATACTATTCCATATTAAAAATCTGCAAAAATGGTGTCAAAATTGGAGGATAAAAATAAATGCAAACAAAATTCATCAAATATTCTTTACCCTTCGTTGTAAACCTACGACATTTTGTCCTACAATGTACTTTAATAATGTTCCATTAATCCCTGTAGAACAGATCCGCTTCCTAGGATTCTATTTGGACAAACGTCTGACTTTGAACCAACATACAAGACTAAAACAATCAGAAACTGCCCGTCGTTACAGAATACTTCAACATTTACTAAACAAGCGTTCAAAACTTCCAATTAATTATAAAAAAACTCATTTACATAACAGGAATTAGACCAATTTGAACATATGGTGTTGAGCTTTGGGGCTTAAACAATCTTATTCTTCTCGTATCCAATCTTTACAATCCAAAATCCTTCGAATAATCATCAATGCTCTTTATTTTGTAACAAACAAACTTATTTATATTGATCTGAATGTTCCATATGTTGCAGATTTAGCCCAAACCATTTACCAATCCTTTCATAGTAAACTCCATTTTCACTCGAATCCATTAGCCTCCCAACTTGCTTCGCACTTGATTCCTGATAACCAACTGAGGCGTCTGAAAAGAAAATGGCCTAGAGATCTTCTTATTTAAAACTTTTATTGAAGTGCTGCTAGTGAGTAGTTCTTCACATGTTACTTACACGTCATTATAGTCATTATCATCTAATTTACTTGTTGTGTATTGTATACAGTTATATCAAGAAGTAGGTTAAAAAAAAAAAGAAAAAAGACTTAAGTGTCTTAGTTTAAACAAGAAACTTCTGTTCCTGCATTTAATCCTCTATAAACGATCGACATTAAAACTGCATTCAGAGCTTTGCCACTTAAATGCTCAGATATAATCTCACAGAGCTGAAAATAAGCTGAGTGAGAGATCTATATAGCCAATTAACTTTCTAAATGGTAGTAATATGGGATATAATATATAGCCCACTGTCTTGATGGTGCTTTGGAACTTCATTTGTCCCTGTTTTAAGATAGCGATTAAAAAAAAAAAAAAAAAAAAAAAAAAAAAAATGAAACTAAAAAAAATATTTTCTCTTTAAAAATTAGAGCAAAACTTTTTATTAAAAAAAAAAAAAACATGCAGATAAAAATTGATAAAGTATTAATCACTTCTTTTTTCGTTTGTGTTTTGTTTATTCTATGGCCAGTTTCGAATATACAATATTCATCATCAGTTCAAAAAGTAATCGAAAATTCAAAACATCAACAATTCGTAACACAAATTATGTACAGTAATTTAAAAATGCAAGAAAATAAATCATATGAATATTATTACTCAGCTAAGGATACGAAGCGGATGGGGTTCTTGTGGCTTTGTTTATTTCGTTTAACGTCGCTTTATGCTGCTATGGCTAATCGGACGATGCTACGGTGGGAGTCCTAAATTTTGCCTGTCCAGGTACAATTAGGATAGGATCTTTAACGAGTACCTGACCACAGGCTCGGGACCCCCATTTTACGCCCCTTCCGAGGGAAGGCATAGCTAAGGATTTTTTACTCCCTTTAAAAAATCCTAAGGTCATCTGCCGGGCTGCGAACCCGCGATCTTGGATTTAGTAGGTTGCTACGCTAACCACTACACCACAGATGACCCCGGTTCTTGTAGCTAATTGTATAAAGTGGACTGTTAGGAGATATAAAGGAAGGGATAGTCAGGTGAATAGATTATCCCTTAGGTTTTCCTTATGACTTGTCGGTTTTTCTGTTCCTACTGTAAAAAAAAAAAAAAAAAATTACTATTGGAAATATTTACTTGGTAATTTAAACAAAAATTTGAGTTGGTTTTAAACGATCAGATCATTTCTAAAAATTCTTAAGTATATTTAATTATTGACTATGTTTTACGTGATATAATAATTTTCAACCCGAGCCTTTCTTGAAATTATGATTTTTATTTACAAGACTAAACATTTACTAGACAAACGATCAAACTTCCAATTAATTATAAAATACTTATTTACATGACCGTGGTTAGACCTATTGAGCTTTGTGGCTCTACTAAACCATCCAATCAATATCGTATCCAATCCTTACAATTCAAAATCCTTTTAAAAATCCTAAATGCCCCTTACTTTGTCACCAATAAACTTATCCATAAAGACCTTAATGTTCCATTAGTTGCTGAGCTAGCCCAAACTAGATACCTGTCCAAATCAATGCTAAATTTTTGGTGGAGATATACCTAATATTTAAGACTTTTATCAGTTTTCAATAATCAATATATTCTAGAAAAACCTTTTGCTGTCATAAGTAGTACATCGTTAAATTACCTACACCTTGGATGTTAAAATTTCTTTTGTAAAACTATCATAGACTTAAGTTTTTCTTTTTAAGGCAATTTGAAAGAATTGCAATTATGAAATTTGAAACCAATTTGAAATTATGAGGGAAGCCACATGCTACCCTTTCAATATCATACTGGTTACTATTTGATAACTAGTAAAAAAAAATTATAAAATTAATTCAGAATTTATTTAAACTTATAAATTATGAGGGGCTCCACAAAACCATTCAATTCATCTAGTATCCAATCCTTACAATCCAAAATCCTTCGAAAAATCCTCAATGCACCTTACTTTGTCACCAATAAACTTATCCATAAAGATCTTAATGTTCAAACCAGATATCTATCCTTTCATAGTAAGCTCCATAACCACTCAAATCTATTAGTTTCTCAACTTGCTGCCCACTCCATTCCCGATAATCCTCCGAGGCGTCTGAAAAGAAAATGATATAGAGATCTTCTTATTTAAAACTTTTATTGAAGTGCTACAATTGAGTAGTTCTTCACAAGTTATTTACATGTCATTGAATTCACTATCAACACATTTACTTCATGTATTTCATTTTGTACGGTTGTTAATTTCAATAAATTGATATAAAAGAACAAACAAAAAAACAAACAAATGTATAGTAAAGTTTGAATTATGCTTCTTGCCGTATTCCTATTAAAGCTATTTTAATCTTCAATTCGCTAATTGTCCAGTTTTTCCTATTTTTTTTTTCAACAGTCATTATATTTTTTTTGGAAAGGGTCTATTTTGTCTTTAGGTAACAGGATGACAACAGTTTATTTATTTTTAATGCAGGATTTTTATCTTCTTTTTTTTTTTTATTTCCTTTCCAGCTTTAATGGATATCCTGGTAATATGGTATGAAAATGTATTTCTTCGTCACCATGTATTTCATTTTAAGGGATAAATTTATTATACAGGGTGAGTATCTCTTAGTGTAAAAAAAAAAATTGAGTGAAACTAGATTAAAAATGTAGCAAAATGCCACAGATCTTACCTTTCTATTCCAATCCGTTGCAGATGTACGATAAATCAAAGACTTTTTTGAGGAAACCACGTTTTTTTTTTTTTCCATAAAAGCTGTAATATCTCCACTTTGCTTAAATATTTTTCAAATTTTGACCACATTTTCGGATTTAGCATTAAATGTTCAATAATAGCTGAGTACCAGTATCTTTGAAGTTTACAAACTTGGTATCTAAAGAACAGCTTGATCGTCACCTTATTTATACAAATATGAATAAACCAACGGTACTCAACATGTAACGGTAGAAATGCCTTCCCCTGTAAAAACATTCTCATCTGCCCATAAAATTCACCTCAAAAGGTAGTACTCTTCAACACAATCTGCATTCAGAAGCTAACGGCAAAATTGAGGTATATGTTCATTATCATTGAGTTTTAAACCTTACATTGAAAATCTAAAAAAATAAATCCTAAATTATAGTGATAAATAAATAAATGTAATAACATAAGATCCTCTCATCTGGTGTCGCTTTATCGTCCGTTTTCCTTTATTATCTAATAAACAATAATTTTTTTCTTTGCTTTTTATTCCAATGAAAAGTTTATTATGTTTAAAATGCACTTTTCCGTTAAGGGACTGTCATAATGTTTTATTTACACAAGTAACTGATTTGTATGCCAAATGAGAACACCATGTTTTTTCAGTTTCAAAAGTAAATTTCTCCATGAAATTGAAACAAAATAATTACGTTTAACATATCATTCGAAAGCTGATTAAATTTGCAAGTTTTTGTAAAATTTGACGTTTTGTGGATAGTTTTTTTCGAAAAACGGTGAGCGTTGAAGTAAATACGACATTGTGACTTCCCCAAATAAGGTTAAGATCAAGCTGTTCTTTAGATACCAAGTTTGTAAAATTCAAAGTTTCAGGTACTCAGCTATTATTGAACATTTAATGCTAAATCCGAAAGTGTAGTCAAAATTTGAAAAATATTTAAGCAAAGTGGAGATATTACAGCTTTTATGGAAAAAAAACGTGGTTTCCTCCAAAAAGTTTTTGATTTATCGTACATCTGCAACGGATTGGAATAAAAAGGTAAGGTCTGCGGCATTTTGCTACATTTTTGATCTAGTTTCACCCAATTTTTTTTTTACACTAAGAGATACTCACCCTGTATAATCAACCACCATCAAACCATTATATAAATGATTCCACGAAACAACTAAAATTCATATGAATTTGTTGATTCAAATACAGCACAAACATGATTTAAAACGAAACGATTACGTTTACCGAGAAGCAGGTTGTGATTGTTTCCTTAATTAAATTCAAATTACAATCACATCTGATTATTTCCTCGAATTTCATACTTTTGATGTTATTTATTTTATTTGTAACCATCCTCTTTGGTAATTGTAAGGTCAGTACTGTTCTTCGAACAACTGTTATTCCGGAAAATGGTTTGTTCCGTAATCCCGTTTAAAGGCCGAATATACTCTCTTCCCTTCTCTAACTCAATAATCAGGTAACCAATTTACAGAGGGTAGATTTGATCAAGAAAGGTCTACCGAATACAGAGTTTGTCCGGGATAAAACAACCAGACTTTAACATGAACCCAGGAGTTTTGAATCCAGTTCCTTACGCTGTAAAAATACATTAATATGTGTAGGTTTTGAGTTTGTTTGTTTTTTTCCTTTAACGTCACTTTATGCTGCTATGGCTAATCGGACGATGCTACGGTGGGAGTCCTAAATTTTGCCTATCCAGGTATAATTAGGATAGGGATCTTTAACGAATACCTGACATTGCACAGGCTCGAGGCCCCCATTTTACGTCCCTTCCGAAGGACGGCATAGCTAAGAGATTTTTTCTCCCTTTAAAAAATCCTAAGATCATCTGCCAGGCTGCGAACCCGCGATCATGGGTTTAGTAGGTTGCTAAGCTAACCACTACACCACAGGTGACCCTGTAGGTTTTAAGTTTATGCTCATTTATAATAAGAAATAATATACCATAAAAGAATTCGAATCCTGAGGATTAAGCTTTTTCCATATGCCGAATCATGTCGATAGACAGCGTCGATTGACAATGTCGAACAAGTGTGTAGGTGTTTCCCAGATTCGTAAAACTAACCGTAATCAACAACAGCACTATGGACTCGTCATTGAGTGTTGCTCAACTTTTCTGAATAACCAAAGAAATATTCTTTCAGTTTGGCTGAGTGTTGTATATCCGTCAACTAGTGCACATCGTCCCTACAACTGCCATAAACTATTTTATTAAGCCAAATCAATGTAAAGTCCCCCACAAACGAGCAATCTATTAGTCCAAATGGCTCCAAGCCAAAACCTCACCGTGTGTGGGGAAACGCGGATGGACTCGTGGATTAAAGCGGCCTAATTGGATTTCAAATGAATCCAGGATCCATAGAGCCGAGTCGTCGAGCCAATCTTTGGATTCAACGTGTGTGGAGAAATCCGAAGTTGGATGGCGCCGAGCCATCCATTGGACGCACCGTGTGTGTGGTTTTCCCAATCAAAATTACTCCCAGTACTTCTTGGAATCTTGACGAGTCAAGATGTACTGCGCACAAAAATAATTTAGGAGACAGGTTCTAATGAGTGAACTCGTTTTGAGTCTGTTTCTTTTAATAATACGAAATAAAAAAAAAATTAACCTGGATTTGACCGATCTTGCTCGATCCCTCTTATTCTAGTGTTGGTTTCTCGGAAAAATATCAAGGTGTTGACCTTTTAAAATATTTATCTGAATAACACGGTATAGTGTAATTATAATTCGATTTCGCAATTGCGAGTGCCCGGGGGTATGGATCAAATATTGATAATAAGGCACCACGCAAGAGAGGTAAAATCCCTTTTTTCGTATTTGTAAATAGTATAAACTAGTCAGTTTTGGAAGCATTGTTTTCTTTTCGCGGTTTACGAACACAGCGCTGGATTGGTGTGAGGTATGGCCTAAATAAAAACTGCAAACTGAGGAACGGAACAAAAATACTTTATTTGAAACGCTCCAACTCAATTGAGATTGCAAGGATTGAAAATTGACGACACCCTACTTGTCAGAAATTTAATGAAAATATTTTTTGTAAAATATTATTTGTCTCTACGACCAACCGTTTCGGAGCTATATTGGTTAGAATGAAGAAAGTCACGTTGGAAATCTCTATTTTTAAGTGAACATTTTCTGAAAGTCGACTTTCAAAAATTAAATGAAAAATATTTTTTTATTAAACAACTTTCAACGAGAAAGGGTCATTAGTGCTGAAAAACTATCTCCAACTGTCGCTCGAATGCGTTAACAAAGGCGGAACATCCTTCCGCCGTCATAAAATCGTTAAATCTTGGAATATTACAAAATAGTATCCTTAAGGAAAAAAAAACTAATATATATGCGGCCAAGGGTATCATTCCGCTCTTAAAACAGTGTCCTTAAGGACGAAAACTAATTCTAAGTAGGGAAGGAGAGTGGCCAAATATGTCCTTCGGCCGCCTAAAATGCTTTTGGATTGGCTGAAATGAACTAACTGGCTTGATGGTGTATGGGGTGCAAAAATGGACTCAAGCCAATCGGACTCGAGCCGTTTGGATCTCTTGTGTGTGGGGGGCTTAACGAATCGCTAGACAGTGAATGCAAAAACCGCGTATTTTCACATTCGAAAATCTGAAATTGTAGCGACCACATATTTCAAGGTGATGTAGACTTGCCGAAACTCAGTCGTGCCGATCGACATTTTCGATTTACTTAATCGAACAATAGTCTAGAATCAATTAATAAGATATTATACCACTAGGCCCATGCTGGGTTCCACCACAGCAGTTGGTAGACAAGAAATTACAAATGAGAATGCTTGGCACAGATTTGCAGTTGGCATTTTAACACTCGGCTGCCACTCCCAATCGGTGGTTGATCTTCCATATTTAGTCAGAAAAACAAAATCTAGGGAATTAGTATTTTCTAGGGAACAATGGACACGCCATTTTATAATGAGAATCATTATCATAGGTGGCGTGACATCTCCTCATCGAGACTGGGCCTCCTCCAAAAGTTTCAGCCAGTTCGCTCGGTTGTTTGCCACAGCTTTCCAGTTTTTCCAGTTCCGGGCTCCAAGAAGGGCCCTCGGTTCTATCCAGCAGTAACCAAGTCCATCCAACGCTCGCTCGGTCGCCCACCTCGCCGTTTCCCGTAGAGCTCTTCCTCGCTAGATCAGCATCACTATACTGCATTTATTTAATGATAATAAAATCGCAAAAGGTTATCTTATTTTATAAATGATGAAAGATACAAGTCAAAAGGTACAGACTTAAATCTAAGTTTAACTTTAATCTAATCAGTAGATAAGCCGAAAGTCTGTAGATGTTTAAATTAGTAATATAAGTTGGCTACTTTAAACTATAAACAGTGCCACTGTCAAACTACGTAGTAAGGTCCAGAAGTTTCCGACCTGGGATAGAAGGAAAGGTTTAAAAAAAAACTTGTCTACTGTTTTTCAATACATTCTCCTCTAAGTTCAACACACAACGCTATGGCAACATTTCTATACCATGAAAAAAATAATTTTTTTTTTTTTAAATGTTTTTCCCCAGCTGCATGGAAAAATTGCTTGGAGGAAACATTGCAGCAGTGAACTCGTTCCTGTTTTTGGTTCAAAAAATCCCATCTTGCACTAACCTTCATATGCAAATGTTCTTTGATGATCCTCAAAACACTTGTTTTTAAAAGCACCAACCTCGCGTTATTTCCTTGGTTTTCAGTCGCAGCGGTCAGACAGCAATTCAGATTCCACAAGTTGGATTATTTCAGAAGTGACAGCTTCCAATGGGCGACCGGGACGCGGGTCATCTTCTAGACGTTCTCTCCCTAACTTAAATAATTTTGCCCATTCTTTCACTGTGGAATACAAGGGAGAGGACTGCCCGTATACATAATCCAAGCGCTCTTTAATTTGCGCAGGAGTAAGATCCTCTTTACAAAATAATTTAATAATCGCACGGAACTCGAGTCTGAACATTTGAACAAATAGGAAGTTTCTTTGAAGGCTGGACACTGACAGACAGGACTGAGGTAGTGCGGGTGATGGGCATAGAGTGAGCAGGCATGGACCTGCATAGGCGTGCAGGTCCCGGCACGTTTGAAGGAGGGGAAGCAGGACATGCCGGAAACTTTGAACCTCACTACATATAAAGGAGCACTGTTATGGATAAGAACAAGATATTTTTTTTTTTTTTTTTTGGTCTATTGAGTATGGAACTGAGAGTCAACAATATTTTTAAGAAAATAATTGCAGTCTATTCTAAATAGAGAATAGAAAATAGAGATATGCTTAAAAAGTTAAAAGATATAATTCTAATTATTTCAGATCTACCCTGATTCCATTAAAAATATTTGTTTATTCGGCTATAAATGCTAATTAGATTGCATAAATGAATGAGAATATTTTAGGCTCAAAACAAGAAAAAGTTATGTTTCCTAGGAAACAAGTGAAAGTTTCACTTTTTTTTTTATCTGACTCAGAAATGTGCATAAAACGTTTCTCTTATATGATTTTCAAATAACATTCTGTTTTACAACATAACAAAATGAGTCAACACCACCAGTTATCTTTCTTAATTTAGTAGAGGTCATATTTTTTAATATACTTAATGACTACTGTTTACTTGGAAGTTCTAATGGATATCAGTATAGGCACAAACAAATATATACATGCTACTGTTAAATGTAAAAAAAAAAAAAAAAATGAATATTTAAAATTACAGCTAAATATCAGGTGTGGATTATCACATTTTTACAAAATCAGAAAAAATATATATAATTTATAACTTCTGTTAAGCAGATTTACAGGAGGAAATTCGAAAATCCTAGTATAAAAGAAATCAGAGAAGCCTTCATAAAACCCAAGATATCCATCATTCTGATAAAAATCCTTTAATACTACTAAAGTGTTAATACAATTAGATTAACATTAATGAAAAAATATGCAATTCAGAAAATTGGGATTTAAGACTCTAAGTTATTCTAGAGAAGTGAATGAGTCAAGATCAATTATATAAGGAACTGTATAATGAATAATATATTATTATTTAGTATACCTATAATACTTACATATCGTGGTGATAAAAATAGAAGTAACTTTATCAAATTTTCATATATATGTAAGGTTAATAATTTTAAAATATGTTTATAAATAAAATATGTACTTCTTTATTCACAAATATATATACATAGGGGTTTGTGTTTTTTTTTTTTTTTTTTAAGTTTTATTACACTTATATACGGTATAAATTAAATTTAAAATATCATAATGATACCCTTATTTCCAACAATTGCAACAATATTAATTACATATAATACAAAATACCCAATATAACATAATAGGTACTTAAAGAATGGTTCCGTTCATTATGTTAATATACAAAAACAATGAATTTAACCTTCTTACAACAATGAAAATATAACAAAATACATAGATGTAAAGAATAGCTAATAAACTTTATAGAACAATAAAAAAAAAAAAAATAAAGAAAATAAGTTATAATAGATTAACAAACATAATTATAAGTCCTTAATTGAACACATTAAAAAAATATCCTCTTTCATTTGGAACATCTTTGGTACAAACCCAAGGTTAACTGTTTAACCTGCCTACTTTAAGATTACAATGTCTTTGCACCGGTCACAATGCATAGCGTTGTTGAACCCTGGACAGTTAAAATGCCACCACTGCCTGCATTCTCCGCACTTCACCCAAACCTTTCCGGGGAAGAGACCACTGCATCGCAAGCACACTATACTCTCTCCATTTCCTTTTGCAGTGCCTTCCAAAGTGTCTTGCTTATCTGTCGAAGTAACCTGGATCGTATCAGCAGGGAGGTCACTTGGCTTCACATCCTCTGACCAGGATATTATCTCGATATCGGAGTCTCCTTCAGTAGCAGTTTCAGTTTCAGAATCCTGCTTAGGAGGATCCAATATCGAGGCTATATCAGAATCCGGACTGTCGAAGGTTCTCCGGCTGCAGAACAGATAGGGATTGAACGGTTCGATTCCACTTATCTCGAAGCCCTTCATCGCATTCACTGGGATCGCAATCCTGCAGTAGGCAGTCCTGAACACCTCGCCGACATTGTCCACTGTCAACTTCACCCTCGGGTAGGCGTCGCTGAATCCATCGCAAGCGTGGCTGTAGCAGACTTTCAAAGGGCCGAAGAAGGACAAATCCAAAGGCTGAAGTTTCTGCCTCGATTGCGGAGGGAATCCGACAATTACCACATGGTTATTTTTGCAAAAGACTAGAGCTTCTAAAGATATATATGAAATGTAATTATCAATGAGTAGAAGGGCGGGGGATTTTTCTGAAGGTTGAGAATGTTGAACAAAATGTTTCAAGAAAGTCATAAACAGTTCAGAATTTATCAGTCCTTTTTCACTGGTGTAGCCAATGGATCCGCACGGCAGGCCTCGCAGAAATCCAGGTATCATCTTGTCTCTTGGAAAGACTATCATCGGCGGTATGTAAGAACCCGCCGCACTCGCACAACAGACGAGTGTGACGTTATCCCTCGTCTCCACAAGCATCCTACCTGTGCCTTTACCTTTGAACTGAGAGGAATTAGTAAACCTCGTCAAATCGTTGGGGACTGCAGAGATACATATCTCATCGGCGTGGTAGATCTTATCAGGGGAAAAAGTGTACCGTTTCCTCAAATAGGAAAGTATGCGGAAGAAGGTGTCTACTTCAAGCTGACTGCAATGCGTCGTTCGAGTAGTATGCAAATTCACATAGGGCCTCACGTTGAAGCGGAACACCTTCATGAAGCTGGCAAGCCACTCGTCTCCCGCCATCTTGGTTTCTCTATTAAAGGGATGGTCGATTCCATTCATTTCGGCGAACTCGTAAACGAGCCTCTTGCACTGGGTTTTGGTCATTCCGAAAAATCTCAAGTCGATTTCCTTCAAATATTTAATGAGTTCTCTCAACTCTTTCTGCGAGAAAACTCTCTTAAATCTTCCTCCATGTATAGGGATCGCCTTTAACAAGAGTAAAATCACATAAATATATGTGTATTAAGAATAATTATACATCGCAAAAAAATAATAAACAATTAAGGACCTCGCTTGGTAATTTCAAATATCTCCTCAAGGTTGCTTCTGGTAGGTTGTGAAGTTTGGCGGCCATGTTGCAAGACATTCCACCCTTTGCAGCTTTGATTGCTTCCGCCATTAGATCTTGAGTCCAGTTTCGCCTTTCTGTCTTCTTCACATATGTCCTCGTCATATCTGTAAACAATTAAAAAAAAAAAATTACTTTGTATCAAATTTAAGATAAACTTCAAGACTCATTACACAATCACCCTAGTATGTCAATAACAAAACTTTACCCACAGACTTACACATACCTATGGTACAATATCACATCCAAACTTTACACAAAAGACTGCACAACAAACTTCACGGACATATCAATAATTTAATACAAAGTATCGTCTCCATAAGCTTTCCAGATGATACCCAAAGGAGACTAAAAAGGAGTTGGTTGAGAGATCTACTCCCTCATTAATGATTAAATACCATGTTCCATGTTAACAGTAAGTACCGCTGGGTGCTGTCCTCCCTCATGCCTGACATGCCAATTACCTTGTATACTACAATCATCACTTGTTGTCACATGATAAACGACAGGTGTGGATTAAAAATTAAAGAGGGGGGAAAAAAAAACTTTGTATCAAACCATTCAGTAATAATGAAGAATTGAAGGATTAATCAAATAATGACTAGTAGCTTTCATATTAGAGAAAATGCCAGAAAATATCCTTAACACTTCGACAAGAAATAGTGGGGAAGAGTAGAAGCCTATAAGTTTTTCCATAATTTTACTGTTTCAGCTAAAAGATTAGCACCAATGTTTAGCACCATTTTAGTTATAGAAATAGTCTGGTGGATTTAAAAAAATATATACAAATAGTTAATAATTTTTTATTTTTTATATTTTGTAAAGATTTGCTTAGAAAAATATGAGATCGTACTTTAAACACTTATTGTATAACTTGTGGTAAGCATAATGCAAAATTGAGGTCTATGTTCATTATCATTGGATTTTAAACCTTACATTGAAAATTCAATAAAATAAATTCCTAAATAATAATAATAAATAAATAAATATAACAACATGAGATCCTCTGATCTGGTGTCGCTTTATTGACAGTTTTTCTATTAAACAATAATATTTTTCTTTTCTTTTTAATCCGATGAAGAGTTTATTATGCTTAAAATTCACATTTTCATTAAGGGATTGTCATAATGTTTTATTTACACAAGTAACTGATTTGTATGCCAAATGAGAACAACATGTTTTTTCGGTTTCAAAAGTAAATTTCTCCATGAAATCGAAACAAAATCATTACGTTTAACATATCATTCGAAAGCTTATTAAATTTGTAAGTTTTTGGGAGATTTGACGTTTTGTGGATAGTTTTTTTAAAAAAACAGTGAGCGTTGAAGTAATATAAGACATTGTGACTTTCCCAAATAAGGTGAAGATCAAGCTGTTCTTTAGATACCAAGTTTGTGAAATTCAAGGTTACAGGTACTCAACTATTATAGAAAATTTAATGCTAAATCCAAAAATTTGGTTAAAATTTGAAAAATATATAAGCAAAATGGAGATATTACAGCTTTTATAGAAAAAAAAAACTTGGTTTCCTCAAAAAAGTCTTTGTTTTATCATATATCTGCAACGGATTGGAATAGAAAGGTAAGATCTGCGGCATTTTGCTACATGTTTGATCTAGTTTCACCCAATTTTTTTTTTTATACACTAAGAGATACTCAACCTGTATAAAAGGACAAGCCATTTTTCGTTTGTGATCACTAATCGCGAAAACTACTAAATCAATCTGTATCAAATTTTAACATCATCTTCATCGTTTAAGGAAGGTTTTGCAATAATAAAATTTACAGATTTTCTTTTAGATTGTTATTAAAAAGCAATAAATATGTGGCGCACGGTGAAGTTTGAAAATCGACCGATAGGTGGCGAGCGCCATTTAAGAGAGGTTACAAAGGTACGGTGTTATAGAGCTAGAAATTTATATTGAAATATACATGTTTTCAATTAAATTATTATCGATACAGCTATAAATATGTGGTAAAATATCTGTATTCTAGTAAAGTTTAAAAATAAACTGATATGTGCTAGCGCTATTCTGCAATAGATTTTAAAATGCCATAAACTATTGAAACCTAGAGGATCCTTCTCTTCCAGTAAACAGCATAATTTATCAATTTCTACAATCCATTCAACACCAACATCTCTTTTGTTTTTAAGACGCCAACACTCAACTGACAGACAAGCTTAAAGGGTTATTATTTTTATATGAAATTGTAACATTTGTAGTAATGCATTAACTACGAACAAGACACTCTAACCGCCTTTGAAGCTAACTAACCGCTCCAAAGCAAACTAAAACGATGCAACCGGCGTTAGAATGTAAAGAAAGTGCAATTTATAATGATTACCATATTCGGAATGGAAATCCAATAGGTCAAGTGAATTTTATGACCGTAATACTAAAGTTTTTTAACAGAATGATAACACTGTACAAGAGAAATAATCCACATAGACATATTAATCACTACGACAAAGAGTACACCATTAAATTTTCATGGACAGAATACTAAAAGTGGAAAGTAATCCAGCCAACAGCTGTACCGTGATACAAGAATTTAATAGCGTAGAAGGAATTTTTTAAAATTTTTAAACTAAAAATAGAATATCAAGATTCTCCGAAAAAAACTCGAGAACAAGTAATGCGCTCATCTGTTGTTTACAATAAAAATTTTTACCATAATAATAACTTAAATGTACATTGATAAATGGCAAAACGAGGTTTCTAATCCAGTCATTAACGTTTATGGTTAAATTAAAACTAAATATTAAAATTCAATCAAATAAAATCTTTCAGTTTTCCATGAAAATATCATTGAAGAAATAATTCTGAATCGCATTCTACAATACAAGATTGTTATCAATGAACAAATCAAACTTCAATTATTAGTTAAAATTATTTCATTACTTATGAGAGCGGGCAATGTCGCGATGGGAGATGCCAGCGTGTGTATATTATTAGAACCGACGGTGTTTGTTTAACTAATCTAATTATCCAGTTTTTGAACGAAAAGAAAATTTCCCACTGTTTTATACAATCGTAATGTTATATGTGTAATATATATATATATATATATATATATATATATATATATATATATATATATATATATATATATATATATATATATATATATATATGGGAGGCGCGGTAGCTAAGTGGTAAGGAGCTTGACTACCATGCTCCCAGCCCAAGTTCGAGTCCGACTGAAGGCAGAAAATTGATTTTCAGTCATTTCAGTCATGGATCAAAGTCGAGGTCGAGAGACCCTCCGAGGGCACACCCAGCCTCTTAAAAAGTGGATACCCCTAATTGGGGGAAACCCTGGTGGTTGAGCTGGAATTTTGGTTAAATCACCTCCTTACACAACCGTTGGTTCAGAAACAGTACAGCCTCACCTAAGTACTGAACCCAAGAACCTTCATGGGTTGTAGTGGTACAGGTTTATATATAAACATATATATATATATATATATGAAAGATTAATGACATGATATGGAGGTAAGTCTAACTTTCCCACTGTGACAAATCCAGCCATCCAATCCGGCTATCTACTAATGTCTCCATCGCTGAAAAGCGTCAACCCACTCCAAGGCGGATTCGAACCGGCACCTGTTTAGATCCCCTGTCCAAATCATAAAATACAACACAGCCTGTTTAAACATTTCTTCATCTAAATTCATGTACCAGCTCACTGCATGTTCGTATAAGTTCCCACTATACACTATTGGAATAATGATTTATTGATACAATATTGTTTTTCTTAATTTTAAAAATCGACATTGAAAGTAGAAAAAAAAAAAAAAAGTTTATGATAATATATCGAATACTATAATCGATGGAATCTATATCAATAATGCAAAACACAACTGACAGAAACATCGTTTAATAGAAACACTGTTAAGATACAGGCTTACTGTGCCAACGTTTTCGCTTATTTTGTTCTTACAACTTAAATTGTTTCCATTAACCACACCCTCAAATATGGTCTTTACTATTTGTGTAAGGATAACCAACCTATTCTATTAGAATAAGGTTAAAATTAAATACAAGTATTAAATAAATAATTATAAAATCGATAGCATTAACCTACAATATATTTTAATTCTTTATCAAGGTTAAATATTAAATTAAAAGAGAGGAAGATCGATTTATTTTTTAACTTTGAAAAAAAAAAAAACACATGACAAATTGTAGTTAAAGAGTTGCCAAGGCCACTCGTAATACCAAATGAAACAGAAATAATTAACAAAAAAAAATCAAAGCTTTTTTTTAAGTAAGTATAAAGCAACAGGAAAACATTTGGCCTAAGAGATTATAAGATTAGAAATTAAAAAAAGACGATACTGTTAACAACGAATCTTACTTTTCAGACAGATTTAAAAACATCACAAACTGAAGTTTAATTTTTTTTATAATGATAAAATATTTGGATCATTTAATAAAATCGTAGAGCAAAGAATAAAACCAAACACAAAATTAACCTAAACGTTTTAAAACTATAGCTAAACTTCAAATACATTATCTTCTGGAAAAAAAAGAAAAAAAAAAAAAAAAAAAAAAAAAAAAAAAAGAAGAATCTAAAATTTTCAGTTGTTTTTTAAATAGAACCATAACCAAGACCCAGAACTTTTTGCATTCTCAAAATACAAGAATATATTATAATTTTGTATAAAATAAGAAAATTTAGTTCAACCAAAATCATATTATATACATTCAGTAAAGAATTTCCTATAACTAAAATAAAATCGAAACTAACTAAGTTCACATTGATCCAATTCACATTTCGAAAAACCTATTTATAACTTTTAAAAAATGATTTCACTTTTCACCAGTATATTGTTTCGTAAATTGAGTTTGAGGATCTTAAAAATTAAAAAAAATAACGGATAAAATACAAAAGATAATACTTACGGCGATTGAATAAAATGAGTGTATCTACTCAAAGTAGATGAGTTTCTAAATCTTTTCCAAAACTTGATTCTCTTTCTACACCAATTTTATAATAAATGAAGTTGCGAACAAAATAAAAATAAACAAAAAAAAGGAACACACATGTTGTTAATACGATTACTACACATGTTAGTGGACATTGTTAAGAATTTCTTATATCAATTTCTGTTCAAATGTTTCAGAAGTTTCGAAATAAGTCTAAGAGCTAAACTTGAGGTGAAATAAAAAATATAACATAAATCAAAAATCAGAAAATAGATCAATGAACTAAAAGTATCCAACAAACGCCATCTTGATCGCCTATATATAATTGTATTTTCGGCGCAAGCAAATCTTGGTAACCATGACGTAAGGGATTAAGATAATCATTAGAAGGTTTTGAAGAGCACATATATAATTATTAATTAAAACAATCTTACTTTAATCCTTTGCAATATTCACGACATAAATAGAAAAACAAAACAAGAACGGAAAAAAATTATGAAAATCATTAAAAGAAAGCATCAATACGATCTCAAACAAATTCAAAGCTTAAAGTTCGAAAGAAGAAACATAGGCTTGGTGAAAAAACAACTTCGTATTATTTTTAGTCAAATTCGAAAATGTACTCTGAAACATATTAAACTTTAATGTTTAAGAAAAGAAAAAAAAATGAAAATGACTTCCTATATTATCTAAAAATATGTACTCGATGGCCGAGTGAGTTGGGACAAGAGTCTCAGCGCGCTCGGTACTAGAGGTCGTGGGTTCGAATCCCACCTGGACGGGTTAAAATTTATTTCGTGGCGGACCCACGTGTGGAAAGCCACCTCGGCAAGAATAGGTTCGTAACCCGTGCTTCCGGCCCTTGTTGGAGTGCATAAGGACAATAAGCCCAATTAAACAATATTAACTAAAAGTGATTTGTTTATTTTTTATTTTACAGTTGGGCTACACTAAACCTTCCAATTCTTCTCGTATCTAATCCATATAAAGATCGTATAAAAACGTCTGACTTGGAATCCACACACAAGACTAAAACGACAAGAAACTGCCCGTAGTTAAAGACTATTCCAACATTAATTAGACAAACGTTCTAAGCTCCCAAGTAATTACAAAAGACTCATATATATGACTGTGATTAGGCTTATCTGAACATATGGAGTTGAGCTTTGCGGCTCCACTATAACGTCTAATTCATCTCGTACCCAATCCTTACAATCTAAAATCCTTCGTAAAATCCTCAATGATCCTAATTATGTCTCAAACAAACTTAACCATAAAGATCTTAATGTTCCATATGTCGCTGATTTATCCCAAACCAGATACCTACCTTTTTATAGTAAAATCCATTTCCACTCGAATCCGTTAGATTCCCAACTTGCTTCTCACACGATCGCCGGTAACCCTCCGAGGCGTCCGAAAATTAGATAGCCTAAGAACTTTCTAATGTAGAACATTAAACAATACATTACTGAAGAGCTACTACTGAGTAGTTCCCCAGAAATTATTCACATATCATTGTTATAATTTCATTGTATATATTCTATACTATACAGTTGTAAAGGGATTTTATTATTTTCTGTACACACCATAAAAAGTATACAATAAAAATGAAATAATTTTACATTTTTTATAAAAATTTCAGAATTAGAATAGAAGAATAACATAGATAATTTAAAATTCAGGTTATGAGAGAAAAGTCAAAGTAACACCACGTCAAAGAAGAATCCTTTATACGTGCCAACGTCTTTCCTAGACTGTTTTTGTCTGTAGAATAGTTCTGCCAGAATTACGTGCCAAAGTCTTTCAGTTATTTTTTTCGTTGTTTTTTTTTATTGTTTTACTTTTAAACTGCAAAATCATTGTGCCCATACTACGATTAGAAGTATCGTGGCAACTATCAAGTTCATGGTTGCATAGAAACCATTTATCCGATTAAAAGATACGTTTAATCTCAATATCAAAAGCTAGTGCCAATCACGATTCATCAAATAATCATTTTGTTCTTGCATACTTATAATATTTAGTCATCATATGCTGACCCTTTATCTAATCTTAAACCCTTCCGAGATACTTGAATACCCTCGAGATGATATCAATAGTATTAACCAATGACCAGTGAAGATTAAATTGCGACTTAACTCAGAAAAAACCAAACCAATCGTTATCAGTTCAATTTTTCTTTCGATTCCCTTCGCAACTATCAACTATTTTATTTCATAAGAGAGATGTTATTCTGTTCCAAAGCTCTATTTAACCTGTTTCAGGTCAAGCATGTTGGCATATTAGGATTTTCAGAGGAAAGTTTTGCTATATTTATTAAATGTTTTTGAATGAAAGACCCGCTCTAAATAATCTATCGAATTATGGGGCTCTAAAAAGGGTGAAAACATAGAACCACTTTTTTTCTCTGTTTTTATGTTTCTTTTATTTATACTCAATCGATATAAAATCCTGGAAAAAAAAAAAATCCCAAATATTCCAAAAACATCAACATCGATCATCAACATTCCGCGTTACAATTCGATTATATATATGAATATATGAACGAATAACTCCATTGGTCAAAATTTGAAGCTTCCCTATGTCTTTGCAATGCATTTAACATTGTTGGAAATGACTTTAGAAATAATATTTAAGTGTCAAATGCATAGTTCGGTAAGAAAAACGAGGTCAAAATAGTCTGTAATGAGTATTATGTTGGTACAAAATGTACAGCTTTCTTTTTGTGTGTGTGGATTATTTCTTTCAGTGTTGAAGTAAACTATGTGTTAAAAAAAAAAAAAGTTAATTAATTATTGGAACACTTACCTAGCCAGTTATCAAGGAATAACTTGAGAGCTCCAGAAGAAACTGCATATATTCATAGATTGCCTTATAAGACTATTTTTTATGATTTTCCTTTGATAAAAACAATATGGTTGACTGTTTAGTAATTTAGGAGATTGGTCAGGGATGCAGTAAGAAAGAAAGAAAAAAAAAACACGACCAAGTAAAAAACTTATATCGAGTGCCGTTTCAATTGCCGACTAGTAAGTCTTCGATTGTCTCCTCTCCCAACTAATTTGGTGGCCCTGAAGAAGACCTGCAAGGCTGGTCAAAACTTCGGCACTTTATGAACGTTTTTTATTTGGAAGTGTGCTTTTTTTTTTTTCTTTTTTCCTATCTCCTGTATGCATCCCAGTCATCTTCCCTTATATAGAGTTCTCTTTTGAGTTCTTTTTGTAGTATAGTTGCCGCTGCGATTGAGTTAGTAGAGAAAAAGAGTTAGAAAACATTGGCGACGAGAGTAAGGAATGAACTAAATAACTTCTGCATAAAAAATAAAAGTGTCGTCATCCTTCATTTAAGCTGTCTTCGAGATCAAAACATTTTGCGATAACAACACTCATAAACAACACAGCAATAATTAGTAAACCCCAGTGAAGTAAATATCTTTAATAGTCTAGTCAATTGTAAAATTGTAGAGTGAAATATGCGATCATTTTTGACCGCAGGGCTTCGTTAGTAGTTAGAAGATAAACATACTAAAAGTCCATGCCCCTGTGGGCTGAGCTAACGGTGGGGGGGAGGGTAGAAGGTCCATTTTTGTTTTTTTTTATTATATCTCGAAAACGGTAGACTCTAGAAAAATATCTTTTAAATACAAATTAAATCTCAAAGTTTCCTATATATGGAGATATGCGGCCTACAAAAATTCACCTATAAAGGCAAACGCAGTAAATGGTGGAACGATAATGTGAAGTTGGTTATAAACCAGAAGAAGCAGGCATGGAAGTCCTACCAGAGACATAAGACACCTGAAAACTTTGCTGAATATAAAAGAGCAAGAAATGAAGCCAAAGCAGTAGTTAAGGTACAAAAAAGGATAACATGGGAAGAATTCGGGAAGAGCCTAGGTGACAATCACAGGGAAAATATCAAAAAGTTTTGGCGCACTGTGAAATTCTTGAAAGGCAAAAGAGCAAAGCCAGTGAGAAATGTTAAAGATAACAATGGGGTATTGCTGACTGAAACACATAGTATATTAGATAGATGGCGTAGACACTACTTAGATCTCTTTGCTAATGAAGAAGCAGCTAGAGAACAAAGGGAACAGACGATCTACGAAGTCAGCGAAGAAACCATTAATGAAGAAGAAGTAGAACTGGCTATTGAACAGATGAAGACAGGCAAGGCAGCAGGTAGAGATAATATTGCCCCCGAGTTCCTGAAATATGGTGGACAAGAACTCCCATTAAAGCGTTACAAGGGCTGTTTCAGACTGTATGGGATACCAAGAGAATACCGAATGATTGGGAATACAGTGTGATTATCCCTATCCACAAAAAAGGAAGCCAAACAGAATGTGCCAATTATAGACCAATTAGCCTCTTGTCTGTGGCATACAAAATGTACACACACATTCTGGAGAAAAGGCTACGACGAATCGTGGAGAAACATTTGGAAGAAGAGCAAGCAGGTTTTCGCCCCGGGAGGTAGACCCAGGATAATATATTTGTCATAAGGAATATATTAGAAAAGTCATGGGACAGAAATAAGAACACATACTTAGCATACCTGGACCTTAAGGCTGCTTTTGACTCAGTCCCAGGTCAAGAAATATGGAACGCCCTCGCAGCAAAAAACGTACCAAGAGATCTCCTTACCGCCATAAAATCCGTATACGCAAATTCAAAAGAAGTGGTAAGGATTAATGGAACAGAAACTGCTCTTTTTCCCATTACCAGAGGAGTAAATCAAGGAGACTGTCTGAGCCCACTTCTATTTACCGTGTTCATGGATGAGATCCATAAAATTTGTAAAAGGCGTACCGCGCGAACAGTGGTAGGAAAGTGGAACATGACGACGATACTGAACCAATCACTCTTATATCCGGATGACATCGTCCTCATATGTGACACTAAAGAAAAATTAAAGCAAGCTCTCTTGGAATGGCAAGAAGAACTTAAGCGAAAAGGAATGACCATCAATGCCTCTAAGAGTAAGATACTGGTCCTGTCCCGAGATGAGGAGGAAACAGTGGAGGTGGTTTGTAATGGTGAAGTTCTTGAAGTAGTTGAGAACTTTATCTATTTGGGATCTAACATAAACAAACAAGGAAAAGTAGACGGGGAAATATCAAATAGGATCACGAAAGCTAACCAGATCTATTATAGCATTTGCAATAGTATTGTTGGGCACCGAGATGTGGGGCAAGAGACAAAGCTCCACATTTACAAATCAGTATATCTCCCTACTCTTACCTACGGGAGCGAGAGCTGGATTATGCTGGACAAGCAGGTAAGCCGGATAACAGGAGCTGAAATGAGGTACTTACGTTGGGTCGTAGGGAAAAACGAGAAGAGACCACGTAAGAAATGAAAGGATTAGAGCGGAGCTGAAAACTCCTGCACTGAAAAATATCCTGGAAAAACGTCAGGTAAAATGGTTCGGCCATGTTTGTTGAATGAGTGAGGACCGGGAACCTAGAAAGGTGATGGAGGCGCGACCCACTGGCAGGAGGCCACGCGGAAGGCCTAGGATTTTGTATGAAGATTATATCCAGAGGATCGGAGGAAAGACATTCCAGGAACTGAAACAACTCTGCAAGGACCGTGAAGCCTGGCAGCGTTGGATTGAGGCCCCTCCACGCTGAATGGCACAAAGGAGGAAGATAAAGAAGAAGAAGATGAAGTTTCCTATAAAATTAATTCAATACATATTTGTCAAATTCCCAATGATTTTCAAGATATATGTTATGGAAAATCTAGAATTTTTGAGAATTTTTTTTTCCCATCACTTTTTGCCAATTATTTTCTTCAAGTGCCAAAAACGCAAATATAAAATTAAAGTAAATATAATGCTCTACAACAGTGATTCTGCCTTCTTTTCTGAGAAACAATAGTGGAAGTTAATAGAAGCAATTGTTTGACAAAAATTAAGGTAAATTTCTTTCTTTTCTTTTTTAATTATCGATTTCCAATAACATATATCTCGAAAACCGTTGAAAAACTGACAAATATGTATAGAATCATTTTTATAGGACATTTAATTAGCTTTAATTTTGATTATAAACATACTAAAAGTCCCCACTCCTGGGGGGGGGGAGCTAACGGTGGTAGGATGGGAGAAGGTCTCATTTTTGCGTTTTTCGATCATATCTCGAAAACAGTAGACAATAGAAAAATATGCTTCAAATAAAAATAAAAGCTAATTAAAGTTCCTATAAAATGAGTTCTGTGCATATTTGTCGAACTTCCAATGGCTTTCGAGATATACGTTATTGAAACTCGATAATTTTCTTAAAATATAATTTTTATCTCACTATTTGTCAAATATTTTCTTCTAGTGCCTTTCACGATCGTTTCTCAGAAAAAGTGTCAGAATCAAAGTTGTAGAGGATTAAATTAAATTTAATTTCATATGTTTTTAGCGTTTGAAGCAAATGTTTGACAAAATATGTGGTAAAAATTATTTTTTGCGAAAAATATCGATTTTTAATAACATATATCTCGAAAACCTTTGAAAATTCGACAAATATATATATAAAATCAATGTTATAGGAAATTAAATTGGTTTTAATTTTTATTCGAAATATATTTTATTAGAGTCCACCGTTTTCGAGATATAATCGAAAAACCCAAAAATGAGACATTCTCCCCTCCCCCACCGTTGTCACCCCCATAGAGGGTATGTTTATCTTCTATTTCTAACAAAGCCCTGAGGGAAAATATAATCACATATTTCATGCACTCTACAGACCTCATTTCAGTACTCATTGACTGGACTATAAATAAATTTAATACGATACTTTTTAATTTACAGATGATATTAAAAAAAAAAAAAAATTAAAAAAAAAAAATCTCTCCCAGCGTGTTGTATCCTAAGAAACCATTTTACCGATCTTCACAACAATACATACGTTCACCAATTGTATCGAAAAATAACTAATCAGAATATAGACTATTATATCGCAACAATGGAGCCTTCATCTAATTACAGTGGTTTAAAAAAAAAAAAAATTGAAAAACGCTGCAATCAGAGTTTCCAAGGAAACACATTTAGCTATTTTTATGAACTAATTTGCATTTGAACTGATTAGAATGAATGGCGTAATAGGTATTATATAACTGTGGCACTCTTTACATTTATTTTTTTTCAAAAGGGTTTGTATATATGTTTGATTCAATTTACTTTAATATTAAACAAATAGGTTTAATAAAGAATCACTATAAGTATCATTTTTAGAAATGTTATTATGCTTGATATTGGAATTATTATTGAAAAATTAAATGAATAATCGAAAACAAATAAATTATTATCTCTATAGGCATACATAAATCAATAATTATGCTAAAATTTGAAGTTCAACAACAGGGGCAATGCAGCGTACTATGTACGCCTCAGTGGCGCTCCCAAGCGATGCAGCAGTATACCTCAACGCATTATCGTATTGAAAAAAGTTGTTACATAAGATATTTTCATTTTTAGACGAATCTTTAAAATTTAGAAAAAAATATCTATAAAAGGCGTTATTCTTCTAATAAAATTAACAAATTTATTTAAGTAATAAGACCAAGAGTAAGGTTACTATCATTCTTTGTCTTACAATTGCTAACAAACATTTACAAAAAATAACTTTTAATGCATCATATTGAAAGGCCTCCCAGATATAATTATTAACGGATATTTTAAATCTAAACCTTCCCTTTTTAATTATTACAATATATATATATATTTTTTAATTAGGAAATTTAATAATGTAAAGAAATTAGTAGTATATACTTCTTAGCTGTAAAATATTCTTATAATGGTCGAAGTTTGTTCTGTAGGCCCGCCATGGAACAAAAGCTAAACGTCAGAAACCGGTTTCGAACCGGCATTTGTTCTCTAAGCTTCGTCTCAAATATAGTTTAATCTGCCAACGCTAATTACTAT
The DNA here is from genome assembly GCA_003667255.2 of Euschistus heros. Taxonomy (NCBI): domain Eukaryota; kingdom Metazoa; phylum Arthropoda; class Insecta; order Hemiptera; family Pentatomidae; genus Euschistus; species Euschistus heros. The sequence goes on along the minus strand of RCWM02000079.1, from coordinate 1,239,586 downwards.
TGTATTGTTTCAAAGTATATTTTTTAAATTTATTTTATAAAACCTATTTTTATCACTACTTTTTTTTTCACGATAAATTTTATATTCGATATTATTAAACTAAATAAGTGGGCTTGAGTTTAGGTATTAAAATTACAATTAATTTGATAATACATAAGTTAAAGTATACGTGATTCAAAGTGATAGCGATTCAAAACAGAATAACGAAGTAAAAAAATAAAGCAAGTCAAGCGGCGGCCATATTGCCTAGTACTGCTTCCCGCCGTTTCACTTGTTTTTATCGAACATCTCAACTCTTTCAAGCCCTTATTTCACATTATATACAATTGAAATATCATATATCTTTATAATAACATGGTATAAGTAAGTATACTCACGGTTATCAGCTGTTTTCGGAACCAAATTATCAACAAACACAAATACTACTCAAAGATGGAGTGAAACTGAGAGGTGGGGAGGCGACACTAGCGCTCCCTGCGGCCTTCTTCGTCATCTTGCCCCAGCAGACGTGGCTCCTCCACTCGTCAGTTCTTATCATTTCGTGATTCTTATCATATTGTTTACTGATTGGATTCCATCTTTCTGTTGTTAATTTACTATCAATAATATATTTGAAGATAATTTAGTTATAATTACTTTAAGTTAAATTAAGTTTAAATTATATTTATTTTTTTTAAATTTCAGTTTATCTAAAACAGTGTTGTTGTTTTTTTCTAATTACCATAAAAAAAAAAAATAATATAAATAAAAATATATTTTTAATTCTACTGCTAAACCCTTAGTAGTCATTATTGATACTTTGTAAGGTTTATGTAATTTACTTACATATTTATGTGATCATATCACATATCCATTTTCTTTTCAAAATCTTCATAGTACTATCGGGTAAAGATGATAAGACCATTCCTTCCTTGAAATTTGTTGAAGTCATTCATCATTTACTCGTAGCACTGCATCCGTATGTATTTTGTGGCTGTTGACAGAAAGTTAAAATTTATTTTATTGTCAAAATATTACAGCAACCTCATTCAATAGCAGTAGGTAATAGAGTTAACAATGGTTCCATTAAAAAAAAAAATAATCATTGAATTTTGAAATCATAAAATAATGACTGAAAAATGGATAATAAAAACAAAAATTTTCGTATTGTGAATATATATATATATAAACACACACACATAAACGCATACTTTCACTCATTATCTCATTTGTCTCTAAATATCGAAAATAATTAAACTATCTTTTTAATAATTTAATGTTTAAATTTTAATTATTTTATTGTCTTTTTTCTATTTTTATTATAATTTTGATTAAGTTAAAAAATATAACACAAAACATCTAAGCAATGCACTCCAAATAAGGCAGCAAGGACGAGTTAACATAAAGGTTACTAACTTATTCTAGCCAGAGTATGAGGGAGGAGATCCGATTCGCGAGATTGCCTCGAAACAAATATCAACTACCCAAGACGGGATTCGAACCTACAACCTTTGAAATCGGGTTATCTGAGAACTGTTACCATGCGTCAAACCTCCGTTAGTGCATTTCATTAATTTTGAAAATATTTTTAGGATATTAACAGTTATAAAGTTAATCCTATATTGAGTTTGGTCAAGTCAAGAGGTTTTAACATAGAATATGTTTTACACATGGCCTATAGTCCAGTCAATGAGTGCATGAAATACGCGATTTTTTTTTTTTTTTTACCTTAGGGTTTCGATAGAAGTAGTTAAAAGATAAACACACACAAATTCCTTACCCCTTGGAGGTGAGCTAACGGTAGGGGAGAGAAGGAAGTACCATTTTTGGGTTTTTCGATTATATCTCGAAAACGGTGGACTTTAAAAAAATATATATTATATAATAATTAAAACTAATTAAATTCCCTTTAAAATTGTCTATATACATATTCGTCGAAATTCCAACCGTTTTCGAGATATACGTTATTGAAAATCATGATTGTCACAAAAAAAAAAAATTTTTTACCTTACTTCTTGAGCAGCATTTGCATCTAGTGCCTTCCACGATTGTTTCTAAAAAAATGGCAGAATCAAAGTTGAAGAGAGTTAAATTTATTTTAATTTCATATATTCGTTTATGACACTTGAAGCAAAAAAGTTTGACAAAAAGTGAGGTAAAAATTATTTTTGGGGAGAAATAATCGATATTTGATAACGGTGAGTTAATCCATCTTAAAAACGGTTGGGTGTTCGACAGATCTGTATATGAAATTTAATTATCTTCAATTTTTATTTGAACTATATTTTTCTAGAGTTCTCCGTTTTCGAGATATAATCGAAAAATTCTTATCACCTCCCCTACCATTAACTCACTTTTAGTATGTTTACCTTCTAACTACTCGAGATAGCGCAGCTGAAATTCATAAAATATCTTTTTGGTTGGCCCAGGAACACCCCAAACTATATAGTTCGCCTCGAGACTGGTAGAACCTCACTGAGCCTGAAGGTTATCAAAAAGTTGATAAACCTATGGACGAAAAATTCACTCATGCCTGACGAGAGACTGCCAAAACTGTGCTTTAATAGACTGAAAGCACTAGACAGTGATAACCCTGATGTGGAGTATAATTGGGTATCTCAAGTTAGGGCGATAGCTGAGCTTAGTCACTTTACAGAGGAGCTCTCTGCCCATCCTTCCCTACGGCCTTGTCAGATACAAAGATGTCATCTTAGAAAAAGCACAGAACTTCTACATCTCAATGGACATTCAAAGAGTTCTCAGGTCAACCAACTTCTCATTGTACCGATTACTCTGCAACTACAATATCTCAAATCCCGAAACGTACCTAATATACAAAGTACACATAAAAAAGTTGAGGTGTGTCAGTCAATTAAGAGTCGCTAACCAAGTACAAATTAAATTATATACTAAAAACAAAACTTTTTTATTCAAATCACTGGAAACTTGCATATCATGCAGTCAATATATCTCCAATAGCTTATACCACATCCTTCTCTATTGCCCAACGTTCAAGGAATATAGACAACAGTTTCTCCAGCCATACATCACAATATTGAGGCTATATTAAATATTGACGGTGTAGAAAAATTAAATAAAGTATATTTCTTCATGATAAATTTATATAGGGTGCTAATGTCTTTATGTGTTCAATGACTAATTTAAGAAAAAAAAAAAAAAAGAAAGAAATGAATAAACTGATATTTATTGAAATCAATATAAGGTTGTTGTTAAAATTATGTTAGTGAAAACATGGAGATATGTCTTGAGTATGTTTGTATTTATATTTGATGTTATTTTATATATTGTATTTATTTATACATTGCGTTTGTATGGATGTATGCATATGTATGTAGGTGTGTGTGTGTGTTTGTGTGTGTGTGTATGTGTATGCATATATTTATTTATTTAATTATATAATTAATTATTGATATTAATTATGCACAGGTATATTGTGTATTGTTGTGGGTGGACGAAGGTGTGTGTAGATGATAAGTGCATATGTAAATATGTATTATGTAAAACGTTGATATCTATTATCAAGATAAAGGATTTAGATCATATATTTTTGTTCCAATAAATATTCATTTGTACAATGTAAACAAAATATTGTTATGTAAGGATTTATTTAAGAGCAATAGACTCGTGCTATGGATCTATTGTATACAATTAATAATATTATTATTTGTATAAGACTCTGTTTTGACGCAATTAAAATATTATTTTTTATTTTTTAGGGATAGACGGAGGTTCTCAACTCATCTGTATTTTTGTTTTTTTGTATGTTACGCGATTACTCTGTCAATTCTGAATCAAAATTTTGATGATTCTTTTTTAGATCGGTAGGGGTTGAGGTTCATACTTCAGAGGTGGTCCCATAAAAAATATTTTGAAATCAACGCAGCACTTTTTAAGAAAAATCAACTTCTGTTCGTTTTCCCTTGCTTTGAAAAAAAAGGAGACAGTTTAAAAAATCCCCAGGCGGTCACACGTAACTTATTAAATTCGGTTTTTTTTATTCTTGACTTATTAACTCTGATTTTTTTTAACTTAAAAAGTGCTGCATTGATTTCAAAATATTTTTTATGGGACCACCTCTGAAGTATGCCCTACCGATCTAAAAAAGAATCATCAAAATTGATTCAGAATTGACAGAGTAATCGCGTAACATACAAAAAAACAAATACAGATGAGTTGAGAACCTCCGTCTAACTAAAAAATAAAAAATAATATTTTAATTGCGTCAAAACAAAACCCGTTAAATGTAAATCAATGAAATTATACAGAAGTCGGTGCCAACCAAAACTAACAGAATTTCAAAAGAAATGGTAATTGTAAAGATCCTCCCACTGTTTCATCACCGCCACACCGTCTCGGGCCATTCAAAAGTGTATTGCAGAGGCAGGATCAAACTGCCATTCTTGGCTGGCACCGACTCCTGTATAACTGATCATAAATTGTGAATAGGTATATAAGTATCGATAATTTCATTGATTTACATTTAATGGGTTTTGTTTTGACGCAATTAAAATATTATTTTTTATTTTTTAGTTAAGTTCGTGTAAGTAGGTTTAATCTTGAAGTCGGTTTTGTTTTTTCTCTAAAAATTATTTTTTTCTTATGTGTTCATATATATATATATATATATATATATATATATATATATATATATATATATATATATATATATATATATTATATATATATATTATATATATATATATATATATATATATATATATATATATATATACGATTGTATTTTATTTATAATTATTATTTCTTATATTTATTTATTTTTAATTTAAGTTAATTTTCTTCTTTTTTTCCTGTAAAAAATGTGTGCTAAAATTACTGAAGCATCTAATTTGTAAATAATATGCCAGACAATTGTACTTTTAACTGAGCATTATTTTTTATTCTTAGGGGACAGTAAGTCCCAGAATAAAGTTTATTTTTTCATTTCATTGAGGTTGATTGAAGCGCGCGTCAATTGATTGACTCAATCGTTTGATCAAGCATATTGACCGCTTAGGCACTTAATCATTAAGAAACATACAATGGAACGTGTGGGCCAACAAGTTGTACATGAAATGTGACCCGAAAGGCATTACAAAACGACATTTTTAATGATAAAAAAATAAATAAATAAAATAATGAAAATTAAATAACCTTACAACACGTCTCTAATCTAAGCATTTTAAGTCTTGGTCGTGAGTTGTGATGCATTTCCGTAGTGAATTTTTCGGGTGGCTGGTAACGCCATTTAGTTGTAGTTGTGGTTTGTATTGTAGTTTTGGTGTAGTAAATTGTTTCTAAACTATAAACATATATGGACCTGTGCAATCACACATAAAACCTTTTATTGAAAACGATGTAATTTAATGTTAGACTTTATAGCAAAGGCACGAATTTATATTCCCATGGCTAGGTTTCATTGACATTTTCAGTTCATAGTGTAGAAACATTATATTGCGTGAAAATGTGAAATCACCTTTTCATGAATAAACTTTTTTGGTAAAATGTTTTTTTCATATTAATTTTGACGAGATCTTGCTCTGTTAGTGTGCTCAGATCGAAATTTCAACTACAATTTACATATCAGAAATGTAATCGAGAATATGTTTCGTTTTATAATATTTTCTTCGCTAGGACCTACCATTTAGGAGCTGTTTTGGTTTGAATGAAAAAAGTCACATTTGGAACCCTATTTCCTCTCAACTTTGTTTAATTTAGTGATTATAGTAAAAAAAAAAAAAATAATAATAACAAGAAACAACAACAACAATGGCGCTACGGTCCATGCAGAACCTTGGCCTCTTCCACGATTCCCCTCCATTTGTTTCTGTCACCAGCTGCTCTCCTCCAATACCTCACACCAAGTGTCTTTAGGTCTGCCCCCACGAAGAGGGAAATATATGGAGCAACAGAAGAGATATCATAGAAAGATGGAATGCTTACTTCAAGGAATTGTTTAATTCAACTGCAACGGGACATTATGAGGAGATCCAAATTCCAGAGGAAGAAAATCTAGAACCTCCGGATCCTGAAGAAGTGGAGGATATTTTAAACAAACTGAAAAATAACAAAGCTCCTGGAACAGATGGCATCCCAGCAGAAGCTATCAAACTTGGTGGCGAGGCATTACATCGAGAGATCTATGAACTGGTGTTAGCAATTTGGGAAAAGGAAGAGATGCCAGAAGAATGGTGTAAGGCATTGATAATTCCAATCCATAAGAAAGGCGACGAAATGGAATGTCGAAACTACCGAGGTGTAGCACTGTTATGCTCCACCATTAAAAAAATGGTTTTCAGCCACGTTTAAATTTTTGTAAAGATGAAGAAGGATTAAGAGGGAAATAACAATCAAGCAGAAGATAAATTTCCTGGACTTGACCTATATTACGAGATTATAAGAGATCTCTTGACCAGCTCCTATTTATTCTACTCTTACACAAATACTCAGTGGTTATTGTTCATAATGTTATAAGTATGAGAAGTAGCTAAAAAAAAAATATTTTTTGTGAACTCAATATCTCGAAAAATTGGTAACTCGAAGTAAATTTGTTCAACTTCGACTTATCGAATTATGACTATACAGGGGGTCCAAAAAGAGTATCGAGTATTTGCTACTTCGCTAAAACAAAAACTACTTGTTTACACTAAAGTGGAAAATTATTTGGAAAAGATGATGTTATCTAAATGGTGACAGTTATGCTGCTGGCACTCTTCTAATCGGGAACGAAGATTGGCGATCACATGCTGACACAGCTGGGTTATTCTCATAGCCTCAGCTAAAATTAAAAAAAAAAATTGAATTTTTAAAGTTGCTTAAATTTTTTATTATTTTTGAGTTTTCTATTATAATATACCTTCTATTTATTGAATTCCCAGGTGGGTCCAATTTTTTTTTTCTATTTACCACTGTTTTGAAGCATTTTATAGCTTTTCATAAAAATGCTTTTGACCGTTACTCTTTCTTTAAACATTTTTTTTTCATATTAAAAAATTATTAATGTCCTCAAATGGATAAAACTAAATAAATAAAATAATAAAATTTATTATTGATACATAAAAAATTAAAGTATAAAAAAATTATGATCAATTCTGGAAGAATTTTACAAAAAAAACAGTTTAGTTGTTCAACTATTTTATTGAATTAGATTTAATTTTTAACATTTCTTTTTAAGGCATAACTCTATGTGCATGTCCATACCAACGCTCAACTGAGGGTATGTATGGACATGCACTTGTTACTATGTGAGGGAAATCATAGTTATCCTGAAGATGGAGCAATGTACTCCGAAACTTTTCTTTTCTTTTTTTTTTTTTTTTTTTTTTTTTTTTTTTTTTTTCTTTTTTATTCCCCACCTTGCCTTTTCAGGCATACGGGGTTTTGACGGCAGCGGGTTTAACATATGGGTTTCAACATGTACTCCGAAACATGTTAAAGAAAATAAAAGATAAATAGGCGTTATGCCTTAAAAAGAAATATTAAGGTTTAGTTATTTTTAAATCTGACCCCCCCCCCCCCCCCAACAAAAATGAAAATTAATTCAGTGATGTTTCAGCCTTATAAAAGTGTTGGCATATATGTATGTAACTCCGATATAAAATTTGACGAAAATCGGTTGAATTGTTTTTAATTCTGATTCCGTCAGATTCGTCGGATTATTCTCATAGACCTTACTTTTAAGGTATCCTCATGTAAAATAGTCAAGTGGACTAAACTCGGGGCTTCTGGTAGGCCAGTTGATTTTACCACTACGTGAAATGACCTTATTAGGTAATAATTCTTTGACAGCTTTCATTTCTTGATTTGATGTGTGGCAAGTGGCTCCATCTTGTTGAAACCACGTTCTTGAGTTTTTCGGTGTCCAAAAAGAGTATCGTGTATTAGTTACTTCGATAAAACTGAACCTAATTCAACAATTTCGATAACGTACTTTTCAGTGATGAAGGAAACTTTCATCTGAATGGTCATGTCAATAAACAGAATTGTCGGTACTGGGCAGAGGAAAATCCGAGACGAAAGCATGAACGGCCCCTGCACAGCCAAAAAGTCGTTATTTGAGCCGCTATGTCTGCGAGAGGCATAATCGGTCCTTATTTTACGAAAATCGACGAGACCAACCAATGTGAATAGTTACCGTTATTGCGATATCCTGAGAAACGTTTTGGGTCTAGAGTTACAGGAATTTCATGGTTTCAACTCAAAAACGTGGTTTCAACAAAATAGGCCACCTGCTATTCATCAAATCAAGCAATGAAACCTGTTAACGAATTATTCCCTAATAAGGTCATTTCGCGTAGGGGTAAGATCAGCTGGCCTACCAGAAGCCCCGACTTTAGTCCATTTGACTATTTTACATGAGGATACCTTAAAAGTAAGGTCTATGAGAATAATCCGACGAACCTGACGCAATTGAAACATAGCATGAGGTCAGAAATGGCAGCAATATCGAGAACTATGTGTCAGCATGTGATCGCCAATCTTCGTTCCCGATTAGAACAGTGCCAGCAGCATAACGGTCAACATTTAGATAACATCATCTTTTCCACATAATTTTCCATTTTATATTGTAATAATTAACAATAAACAGGAGCTACTATGGCCTTCTCAAGCACTTCCAATCCAGGCTAATAACCAAAACCACAAAAGTCACTCTCTATAAGACACTGATCAGACCCGTCCTCACATACGGATCAGAATCCTGGGTGATCAACAGGATTGATGAGCAAAGACTGGCCGTATTTGAGAGGAAGATATTAAGAAAGATCTATGGACCAGTATGGGAGGATTGTGTCTGGAGAAGGCGTCACAACAGAGAGGTTTACGCAGAATTCCGTGACACACCTGTGGTGGATTTTACCAATCTCAACAGACTTCGCTGGGCAGGACACCTAAAAAGAATGAGGCAAGATCGGATACCGATAAGGGTCGCTAACCACATGCCTATGGAGAAGAGGAAGGTTGGAAGACCGAAGGCCCGCTGGATGGACCGTATAGGTACTGTGGCCCGACGATTAAGCGCAACTAGGTGGTGGACCATGGCGCTGAACAGAGAGGAATGGGCGAATTTTCTAAGGGAGGCCAAGGCCCGCACAGGGCTGTAGAGCCAAGGATCATCATCATCAACAATATACTTTTTTTCTTTTTTTTAAGTAGTTTTTGTTTTATCGAAGTAACGATTACCCGATACTCTTTTTGGACACCCTGTATAACACACCAACCTTTATAACAAACACAATCTACATTATACAAGCGGAGCCCTGTTATCAATGGATAGATTCCCTTACAGAGTTAAACATCATTATCAGAAGACTCCTACAAGGCTATTCCATTATGATTCTTTGTTGGCCCAACAATAAACTTTATTGCAGTTGGGGGCAATAAAGCCGGACCTGACCTGTAAATACGGGGCTCCTTCGTTTCTCATTTAATTTTATTATCGGAACCGATATAATGTTATTTTAATGGCCCGAGTATTAGCGGCCAACATTTAATTTATCTTCACGAACTCCAGAGAGAGAGTTTAATAATAAATAAATTAATAAATAGGATCTGTGTGTCTTGGATTGGATACAGCCCGGTTTACGACGCCGAAGGTGATTGTTTTAGCCTCCTTTGGCTATGTTTATTACGGTTCTAAATGAATGCTTAATTGTTATCTGAGCGAAGCACCTCGGTCGGCTGTAGGTACGTGTAAGTTAATTCTATATTCTTAGGTGCTTTGCATTCATTTGAAGGAGTGGCAATTGGTAAAAATATTATCTTCATTTCGTTTAATCTACTCATTTTCTAACATCATCAGTAAATAACTTAGATAATTTGAATTAATTGAGGCTTTATTTTTTTTAACTATAAAAAGCTTCTATTGTGTCCAATTATTTCCTTACGTTTTCTGTACACTTCCGCATTTGTGCGCCGTCTCGATTCATTTACGACACACCGCTCCAAGGATTCGCCAAAGAACATTCCTTTCAAAAACCCTTATTGTCTTGTAATTAAACCTTGTCCATGCCTTAGAGCCGTGTGTGAGGACAGGCCTAATCAAGTTCTTATATAGTGTGGACTTCGTTTTCCTGGACACTAGCCTACTCGACAACTTCTTACTGGAAGCAGAGTAGCATCTATTAGCTGCCAGAATCCTTGGCTGGTATCCATATACTTTTCTCTTCATTAATTTCCAGACCAAAGCGGTGAATAGCTGTCTCGAGGGCGATAAAAGCCTCGGTCAAAGCGCTGCAAGAGCTGCCGACAATGTCTAAGTCGTCCGGATATGCCGTTATTTGAACTATTCTGCATCCCTCCTAATGGCTTTCTCGAATTTTTTTTTTTTTTTTAATATTTGTTTTATTGAGTAAATATTACAAGATGCCTCTTAAAGGGCAATGAATAATATGGATGACAAATAATACATTTATACACTATGCACAATTAAATTAAATAAAAATAAAAATAAAAACCTTCTAACAATATAAGATATTAATATTTTAAAAATAAATAATTAAATAAGTCGTGAAATACAAATATAAACATAGTTATAATAAAGGAGCAGAAAAAAATTTAAATAAATTAATAAGCACAGTCACAATATATATATAATGTACACAAACATCCCAGGAAAACCCCTGACCAAGCTTGTCCCCCAACTTATGGGAGGGCAAGCCAGGCCCCCAGTAATCCCAGCGCTCTTCTCTCAGCCGCATCAACAGTGTGAAAACCTAGGGGAAGCTGATAGGGAGCGCCACAGTCCCTCAGGACTTGAGCGCAGAAGCTGGCCATTGCCAGAACTTCAGTAATATATATTTATTACAATAGGTCTCGGAGCCATTGCCGTTTAAATCTGCGAGGACGGTTATTAGGATTTGTGGAGCTGGATAATGAATGTGCCAGAGGATTAGGATGAAAGGAAAGGTGGCGATGGAATTTGGAGAATTTAATGGATATAAGGTCAAGTACAAAAGGTATATTGAGATCATTATGCAGGGTTTTGTTGGAGACATAATATGGAGCATTTACAATAGTACGAAGGACTTTGGGTTGAAAGGACTGAATGCGTTATATAATCGATTGTTTAGCTCTACCCCACAGTTCAAGTCTATAGGTCCAAATAGGTTTAATGATGGTTTTGTATATGAGGAGTATGTTTTCAATGGAAAGGTGAGATGTCGTATTTAGTAGTCTGCATAATTAGCTGAAGCGTCTATTAAGTTCTTGCCTTTTAAGTCGAGTGTGTGGGTTCAAGATAAATCTTTTGTCTAAGTAGAATCCAAGATACCGTACTGTTTCTTGAAGATAAGATTAAATAATAAACGTACCAATTGATTTTCTTCATTTACTCAGAACACACTCTACACCGTCCATAGTTAATCTGATAAGATGCACTTGCTTACGTGGAGTACCTAGTTCAACGAGGACTTCATAGAGTGCTCTGATGGCGAGTGTTCAACATGTGCTCTCTTCCACGCTCAAGCAACATGCGATGTATGAATGATCTGTGTTTTTTAAGCGGTTACTATTGCACTGACTAGGTGGTAAAAGATTACGCAATCGCATAATTGGGTATATATAATCACATACAATAGTATAAATTTCAAGCTCTATACTGTACGTTTGTAACCTATTTTTACAGAATGGCGTTCACTAACAATTGGTCAATTTTAAAAATTCAAGTCGCATCTCGTATTAATCGCTTTTTTTAATTAAAGTTTAATTGAAAATCCGTAAATTTTATTATTGCTAAGCCTTTCTACCATGAAAACGATGTAGTTAAAATTTTGGTTCACATTTGCTAAGTAGTTTTCATGGTTAGTGATCACATGTTGGTACAGATATATTCATTTATATAAGGATTTTTTGACACGCTCTCGCTTTCTTTGCTTAGATCGAAAATTTTCGGACAGTTTCCTCATCAGAAATTTAATGGAGAATAGTTTTTGTTATATGGGTCATTCTCATAGAAAGGGGCAGAAGTGGTGTCCAGTACATTTGTGGCTCCCCATTTATGATTTTGGATCTGAATTTTTTTTAAATTGTAGGTTATCACTTTATCTAAGAGTGAAATTTTTCTTTTCACGATCAAATATTTTTTTTGTGTAGAAAAATTGTAAAATTTGACCAATTGTCATGGCCCTGTCCTGTCCGGGCACGTTATTCCCAACTTCAAGCTTCGGTAGGGGGTCTATCTCTTTAAATACAGAAGTGATTATTCAATCCTAGATCATAAACTTGCTGGAGATTGAGAAGTGATTGTCCGAAATGGGCTAGAGCCAATAGATTTCAGTATTATAATGAAAATAAGAGTGTCCATGCCATCGACGTCAAGGCCCCGTCCGATTATATTTCTCAAATTTCCCCGTAAATGCGTGTGTTAGCCAGCTTTGTATTCCCGCCTTAATTTTCACGCCATTATTATCTTGTTGCATCACTCATTAACTAGTCCTTGGAGTACAGTGGAAAGACTCAGAGAAGAACAACATCGGCAAAGTCATGAGTGTCCAAACAACCACCGTCAAGTTCCTGGCTTCAATAAAAACTTGAATATTCCAACCTGTTTTTTCTTATTGCTCAGTACTTGTTCACAGTGTGGAACAGTTTCTATTTCTATAAATATTTTAGAATAAACGTTGCAACAAAACAAAATATTTTAGAAATGCCTATGTTTCGTCAAGGCCCTGTCAATCATGGCCCTGTCTTCATCTGTAAAATTGAGGACAATGACGGTATCCAAACGTTTTTATCATTTTTACTAAATAAAAAACTGCATTTGAAGTTGTATTAGTACATTTAAACTTTATAATAAATACATATAAATTAGTGTGTGCCGGAATCACAAGTCCGCTCATTAAATATAAATAAATTCATACAAACTTAAAGCGGTAATCTGTAGGTGACACGCTTTGATTTTCTTTCACGTTTATTCTGACACCCTTTTTTTATTTTTAGAATATTTAGTCAATATTTTAAGTCAATTTTAAACAATTCTGGTCAAAATGAAAGATTAATTTTTTTTCTTTGTTTTTTATCTTATAAATGATGTACCTATATATTTGTTGTATGATTTAGATATTAAAAACATTTTGTGAAAACTCGATTACTGTTTATTTTTTGAGCCTATTGAACCTGCAGAGAGATTAAAATAATTATATTACAAAAGACAGCCAAGATGATCGGGAAGAAAAGGGCATAACATAGGAGAGTCAGTCATGTGCCTTCTTATTTATTTTTTTTCTTGATAAATTAAAGCGGTGTTGTTTGGAAAGGCATTGAATTTAATTAAAGCTGTTAGGAGAGCATCCTAATTTTTTTTCAGCTTGTTCGGAATACTTCTAAATTTCTGAAATCGTGAACCCAAAAATGCCCCTTTCAGTGAGAATGACCCATATAACATTTGTCACTATGGCCAACCGTAAACAAATATATAGCTTTCTCGTTACAAGATTGTTTGTGATATTTTTTTTTTTTCACCAATATGTAAGTAAGTTTTAGGATGACTACTACTCACTAGTAGCACTTCATTAAAGTTCTACATTAGAAGGTCTCTTGGACATCTTTTCAGACGCCTCAGAGCACAAGTTGGGAGATTAGTGGATTCGATTAATTATGGAGTTTACTATGAAAGGATAGGTATCTGCTTAGGGCCAAATCTGTAACATACGGGACATTAAAAGAACTGTATGTATAAGTTTATTTGTGAAACAGTAAGGAGCATTGAGGATTTTATGAAGATTTATGGATTGTAAGGATTGGATACGAAAATGATTAGACAGTTAGATTAGAAAGAGCCCCAAAGCTCAACTCCACATGTCCAAATTGGTCTAATTACTATCGCATAAATAAATCTTTTGCAATTTATTACGCTGGTCTAGTAGTAGTCGGAATGATATTATTTAATATAAGAATTTTATATCATTTTGTTGCCCTATATGTATATATATATCTTATATAGATCTTACAAAAACATTAAAATATAATCAGCTTTCGAATGATATGTTAAACGTAATGATTCTGTTTCAAATTCATTGAGAAGTTTACTTTTGAAACCGAAAAAACATGGTGTTCTCATTTGGCATATGAATCACTTACTTGTGTAAAAAAAAACATTATGACAATCCCTTAATGAAAATGTGTATTTTAAACATAATAAACTCTTCATTGGAATAAAAAGCAAAGAAAAAAAATTATTGTTTAATAGAACATAGAGGAAAGCTGTCGATTAAGCGACACCAGATCAAAGTATCTTATGTTATTACATTTATTTATTGATTATTATAATTTAGGATTTATTTTTTTAGATTTTTAATGTAAGGTTTAAAACCCAATGTTAATGAACATAGGCCTCAACTTTGCCGATAGCTTCTGAATGCATTTAGTGTTAAAGAATACCATTTTTTGAGGGGAATTTTAGGGACATATGAGTCTGTTTCTTTAGGTCACAAGTTTGTAAAATTCAAGGCTACATGTACTCTGCCCTTATAGAAAATTTAATGAACATAGACCTTAGTTTGCCGTATGTTCCTAAATGCAGATTGTGTTGAAGAATACTACTTTTTGAGGTGAATTTTATGGGCAGATTAGTCTGTTTTTACAGGGAAAGGCACTTCTACCTATCCATGTAAAATGGAAGACCGATCTTACTACGTCTCAATATAGTTTGCTGCAAAAAGAAAACAATTTCAACCTTATCAATTTTGCGCTAAATTATTGGTGGTGATATACCTAAAATTTAAGACTTTTAACAGTTTTCAATTATCAATGTATTCTAGAGAAACCTTTTGCTATTATAAGTGGTACATCGTTAAATTACCTACACCTTGGATGTTAAAATTTCTTTTGTAAAACTATTATAGACTTAAATTTTTCTTTTTAAGGCAATTTGATTTAGAAGCCACATGTTATACTTTCATTGTTATACCGGTTACTATTTGATAACTAGAAAAAAAAAAAAAATTATAAAAGTAATTCATAATTAATTTAAACTTATAAATTATGAATTGAATTATTGTTTAATTAATTTTTATTGTTGTTTTTATATTATAGTCTGACTTTCCTGTTCAAACAAAGTAATATGATTATATGTCGTAAATTTAAATGATAATTGCCATGTTGATGAGATTTTATAATACATATAATGAAATTAACATTAATAAAAATATAACAAATAGTTTACAAAAAAAAAAAAAAAAAAAAAATTAAATATTTTAAATATAATAATTCCTTTTAAACCAGGATCCTGTTTCAGTACATTTTTATTTATATGTTCCCTAATAATATGATGTTATTTAAAATTGATATCTTGCTATTTAGCTCTAATAAAATATCGGTTTTATTAGATTATATTATTACATATTACAACACAAACTTAAACTGTATTATTTTATTGTTATGAACTGCTATTGAGTAGTTATTGTGAATAGACTACACGTGAGGGTTGGCCTTTGAAACCTTTGGGTAAACCCTTAAAAGGGCTTGGATACTCCGAGAACCAACTGAAAGATGGAAAAAATTATTTCTGTTTACTGGAGCGTGGTCTGGAGTCCAGGAAATCTCTTGAGGCTCACTCAGCCTTTAACGATTCGAAGCCCACTCACTGGAGCCCACAGTCTTGTGGTGATATTGTGCTTAGAAGTAAGCTATTGTATACTATTATATGCAGTGCCTATGGTTGAATTTAAACTATTAGATTAATTCCATATGTTTTTTTAAATTTTTACATGTATTTGTGATTATTAAAAGAATTTTTATAAAATAAAAACAAAACAAAAACGTATGCAGACGTTCTAATTTTTTAATTTTATCTTTTATAGGAGCTCGTTGAAATTCGCAAATTTATTACGCATATTATAAACTTAAAATAATTTCATCGTGGAAATTTTAGAAGGCTTTGCACCCAAACGGAGAAATGTTTTTTGGTGGAAATTCGAGAAATTATTGAATTTTTTGTGGAGGTTACATATAATCTGCAAAGTGTGAGAACTAAAGAGGAAATGTGAAATGAACTTGCCACTGTCGCATTTACTTTATGATGGCTTTTACTTTTAGTTATTTTAATTCAGAGGACATTTCGATTTATGATTATTTTTTAGAACGATATGTTGTAATTTTCATTTTTATAACATGCGATGAAAAATCTATTTGATATTTGAGGAGGTAACTTTCGTGTTTTGTCACAGTGATCCCACTTTTCAGCAATAACAAAAAACGTATATTATGAGATGTAATTAGCCTTCAGAAACAAAAAAAAAACCTAATTAAAGGTAAACAAACAAACTGCTTGTTTGTTTACCTTTACCTGAACCCCTGATGAAGACTTGCATTGCAAGTCGAAACGTTGGCTTTAAGAATTAAAATAAAAACAACATTTTATTTTGATCAGCTGAATATCTTTGACTGCCTACCCTAATTATCTACATCTCCGAAATATTGTTTACTCCTACAATTAGCATTTTTATTTTCAATATGGACAAAACACGGTTTGAAGGAACACACTGGACAAAACACGGTTTGATGAAATAACAAAGGGACAAAATACTGTTTGAAGTGGCTATGTTTTATTTTACAGAAGTCAATGTTTGCTCATAAGTACATTAAATAAAAATTATAATTACATAATAAATGATGTATGTAAAAACACTCATGATTTTCGGAGAATATTATCATTTCCTTAAAAGTCACTAGTTTTTAAATGTGCAGTTCACATTTTTCATTTTCTAAACAGTCACAAATTTCATCCTCTTCCACAACGTTTTCAACGCTTGGAGAGTCAAAAAGTACAACATTGTACCAATGTAAGCGATTATTGCCGATGTTGTCATGAATGAAGAAATGATTCTTGGCCTTCTCATCCTAGCTAGAATAGGTTAGTAACCTGTAGTATAACCCTTCCTTCCCGCCCTAGTTGGAGTACAAAAGGACTTTAAGCCACAAATAAAAAATTAATTAATAAAAAAGTGTGAAACTTGTGGGTGTGATAGGACATGAGATTTATTAGGCAATCATGGTTACGTTGTTCTTTGAAGTCATTAACACACATAAAGTTATTCAGGATCAAAAAAAATATTACGTAGAGGATTAGTTATGGTTTAGCTAAGCCTTACTCTATAGCTTCTAACTGAAACCCTTTTGAACAGTACATTAATATTTAACATTTATAACATGTAATGTAAAATTTAATAATTAATGTAATATTTATAATATTACTTACATGACTGTCATCCATGCCCTCTTCCAATCTTCCAAACACTTTTTACCATCCTCTTTGTCAGCAAGGATATTAAGAGTTATCGGTAATTTTTTTTTTTTTTTATTTTTTTTTTTTTTTTGTAAGCAGGGCCATGCTCTATACAAAGAAGTTCGGCTATTTATTATGTACAATTAAATAAAATACAAATATTAATACAACTACAAACATTATATACATTATATTACTCAGCATATAATAATTCAAATAATATACCACAGAACTTTGAATAAACTAAGAATTAAATACAAATAATAAAAAGTAAATAAATATTATTCAATGTAAATAATAAAAAATATCTAATAAAATAATTAACATTTTTTTATGTCATTTATAAACCTTTAAACTTTATCAAAGATCATATTAAACTACTACTTTCATATATATATATATATATATATATATATATATATATGTATATAGACGTTCTCACATATCTCACAGGTATTCTGAAATTGGGTGGCTGTACCCCGGTTTTCGACGTCAATACTTCCTGGGTGCTCTCATATTCAAACCTTGAAAACCAAAAAACCCACCTATATCCATGACCTCCTTACTCTGCGCTCCTCCATTCACCTCTTAAATACTAAAACCCAACCCATCAACCTATACACTCCGGCGCATCGAACTGCATCCTTCGAGAAATCCTTTATTATCCGTGCTTCCTCGTTATGGAATTCATTGCCCATCACAATTCGAAAAATATCCACTCTTACTTCCTTTAAACATCATTTATTCCTTTACCTCCTGGATCTTCAATCTTCCGAGCTAATGTAAAACGTGAACATTTATGTAATATACATTATAATAGTATACATAAGATGTATCATTTTACAAGATGTCACAGTTATCTTGTAACATATAATTTAATTCTTTATCAATTTTTATTATTATCTATTGTTATTATTTATTATAATTAATTATCAAAGCCAGATGATTGTCCTATGTACTGTAATCATATGTTATTCTTAGGGGACAAGTAGTCCCAGAATAAAGTTCATTTTCTTCTCTTCTTCTTCTTCTATATATATATATATATATATATATATATATATATATATATATATATATATATATATATATATATTTTTTTTTTTTTTTTTTTTTTGAAGAGAAAAGATTTGACCCCGGTTGGGATTCGAACCCAAGTCTCCACCTCTCTAGCGTGGTGCCTTATCCACTAGGCCACCGAGCTCGTATCCGAACCAGGGAAATCTCTCTTCACTGATCCATACCCCCGGGCACCCGCAATTGCGATGTACAATTCGGGGACGAATGTTCAATTTGAACATTACTTTAAACGGATCTATTGACGAGCTGTCATATATATATATAAAACTATGAAATAATTCTTGATTATTAAATATTTTTTAAATATATTTTTTATTTTTGAAGAGACATATGAGATATATATATATATATATATATATATATATATATATATATATATATATATATATATATATATATATATATATATATATATATATATATGTCATATCTCAGACAAATAGGTAAATACATGATACTGATATTTTACAGTTATAACTACTATATCTCAGTGAAAAAATTTCTGATTTTAATTATATTTGTAATAAAATATGCCAGTTTTTTTGCTTCTATTTCATTTTGTGGAATAAGTATTTGAAAACTGTCATTTGAATCAATGCTAAGGTAATAAGTGTTACGCAGGCCATTATAAATTGGGCAAGTGTAAAGAGTATGTCCGAGGTCTTCATTAATTTTCATGTTGAAAACCGTACAGATTTCTTGAGGATTAATTTGTGTGATTTTATCTGGAGTGGTTATTTTTATTATAGGTTTTCCTGTAGTTCTTAACTGTGCAATAATTCTAGTGAAAATAATATTTATCCGTATATTAATGTAAACATGGATGGAACCCGTTGGATTAATGCTATTGTAGAATGTGCTAAAATTCGATTGCTGGCTAGAGAATAGATCCAAATTAAATAAATAAATTTTGTATTTTTCTAATACAGTTTGACTTTAACTATATTTGATTCGAAAACTATTTCCCCATCTCCGATTTTATCCAGTAAATTGTTTAATTGTAAATAACAATTATACTTAAGATTAGCAATTCTACATGCAGACAGCTTGACTAAGTTATAAAAACACAACTTTGGAAGCCTATCATCACTCATTTGGACTATGGTTCTTAAATGATTTAAAGCTATTTTAATAGGTCATTGTCAATATATTTTTTTTTCCGAAAAATAAAAAAAAAATAATTAAAAACCCATTCTAACCCAACTCAATCTGTTAGAAACTTTCATAATAGTGTTCGAAGAGAATAAATGTTGTTATTGTGGAAGGTATATTTGTATACAAAAAAAATATATACCATCACAATTAATAAAGTCAAAATTATTATATATATTAAATGGAAATAAATACTTACAAAATTAAAATTAAAATCTTCAAAACGCCACGTGCGTTGACAGACAAAAATAATACAATAAAAGCAAAAAGAACGTACATTGCATACGGTGCGTTTGATAAATAACCTAACACTACATACATATACACACACACACACATACATATATTTACTATAAACATTATACCTTAATTTATAAATATAAAGATAAGCTATGCCGAAACGGTAAATACGTTTGTAACACATGTTTTATGATAACATGTTAGAGCATTGCTAGCGGAAGTTTGAGGAACTTAGATATGTAAACAAAAGCTATGTAGGTAGGTTTCACTATTTTATGACTGTTTCTACAGTATAAATTAATAAATTCTAAAAGTAACTTATAAAATCTGACTTCATGTACAATTTAGGGCAAGAAATAAATTAAAAAAATTCTCCTACACATTTTTGTTTAATTAACTGTCTATATTTTTCGAATAAATATTGTTATAAATATAGAGCGGACTCCCGTGCACAAAACTTCACGTTTTGGGGGTGACTGCACAAATTTGATTTTATAATAAAACAAATAATTTTTTTTTTTTTTTTCATTTTGAGAAAAGTTGTGATTTATTTTCAAATTATCAACAATAACATTTCTCTACCTAATTATCCAAGAAATAAAAATATGTTTACTAATTATTTCTTCGACTTCGAATATTGATCGTTTTCTTTGTATTAACATTCCTAAGATTTCTAATTTGATTTTAATTTAATTTTCAACTTACTCCTTTATTTTTTTCCTTGTCCTTTGTGTGTGAATGAAGGAGAGGAGAATAGTTACTAAAACATCGAAACAAATCGGAACAAGGTCAGAATCGATAGAAAGTATTCTGTGCACGTGAAGGGGCATGTCGATAGTGGTACCATATGGTGTAATATTTATTAAATAATAAACATAAGAATTATGTTCACATCAAAAAGTATAATAAAGAATATAAACAATAAAAATAAATTACATATATTTTTTAAAACGCTATAAAATATAGGAATTTGTTCTATTACGACAGAGGCTAGGACCTACAATCCCCAGAACATGGACGGTCCACTATAAATTTCGCCCTCCCCTGGGCCAGAGTGAGAAGCTGTAAAGCTCCTTGCTCCTGCTGACCTTACCATCTTTATGGTGATTGAAACATAAAACATGTCCTTTCGCTGGAGGAAGGAGAAGGAAGCCGCTATTATTGATGGCCAAACCTAAAATAAAGATATTTTATAGCCTTTAGTAAAACTCCCCAGAGGGCGCGGACAATAACACCAACGCATTTTTACTATCTCAAAATCTCATTATATTTATAATTTCTAGATCCATTTTGCACGAATACATTCCTACAAAAGTAACAGTACTACATAATGTAAATATAATTATGTTTAAGATTTGAACATTAATAAAACAATAAATAAATAAAAATTATAATTTAAAAAACAGTAGAAAAAGACGCTTTTATAACTAACCTAATTGAAAAGCTAAGTGTAGTGAACAATTTGCAGCTTTCAGACCTTTAAATTTTTTAAGCTCAAGGGTCGAAGCTAATATCCCTGTACTTTTTTTTTTTTTTTGTGTGTGTTTTCCTTCCAGCAGTAACCCTGTTGGAAGGGATTTTATTTAATTTTTCTGTACACACCATACTTGTACATAGTATACAATGTACATGTAATTATTATTTTTGATTTGATTATAATTTTACATGTGTTGAAAGGTTAATATAAAAAAAAAACAAGAAAAATAAAATAAAACAAAGAACAAGAAGTTGTATAACATAAATAATTCAAAATTCAATAAAATCATATTTATATCCTCTATTTTAATGATTGAATTTTTAAGGAATATTTAGACATTTTCAAATAAATTGTCCATCAAACATTGACCATCCACCGGCCTATGTCCTAGTTTCTGTACTATTTTTGTCTGTAGAATAGTTCTGTAGTCAGTGAGTAGTCTGCATTCATATATGAGGTGGTGTATATTTTGTTCTTGAATGAAATCACAAGGACATAGGAAAGAATCTCTTATTTTAAAAATATCCTTGTACTATTCGTGATTTGTTTGAATTTTTAACACAGTTTATCTAAAATCCAACTACAATTTTTGTTTATTTGATATATCTCAGTGTAGTAATGGGCAAATGTTTACTTTAAAAATCCCATCTTCCACAAAGTGTAATGATCTTCAAATTCTTCGATGTTTGACAGTCGATTGTGGCACAACGCCTAAATAAAATTTAGCTTAAAGAATGTCTTTAAACGCACAATTTAATATCCTTTAATTTTGTAAATAAAACATTTTTCGATTGAAAGCACTTTTTTTTATGTTTTTTTTTTTTGCAAAGATCTGAAAAAATGTTGGGTTTTTTGCCCCAGTTTTATTTTTGATGTTATTCTCAGGACCCACCTGGACCATATAAAAACGTAAAACTATACTACTTCACCTTTTGCAAGGCAGACCCTGATTTCGGGGGCAATATACTAGAATAAGTGAGAACATTATAAAGTTGTGCAATTATTGTATTGTCATTGGTGTATTGGAACCTGTGCGAATTTTTAAGTTAATCAGATTGCTATGAATTGGTGAAAATTACGATAAAAGATTCCGTTATAGAATGGTCAAGTTAATTAAAGCGTATTAATAAGAGAGAATTATTCCTTATTTAAAACATTTGATATTCGTTAAATATAATACGGTATTTCCATTACTTTATTTTGTTATACCTTTTCTAAGTTTACTTGAACTTTTTCAAGAATAGTTTAATCATTTCTAGTTTTTATATTTTTTTATATTTATATGTTTAATATACTTCCATTTCACATCCTTCCAACGGCCTTGTCAGATACAAAGATGTCATCTTAGAAAAAGCACAGAACTTCTATATTTCAATGGACATTCAAAGAGTTCTCAGGTCAACCAACTTCTCATTATACCGATTACTCTGTAACTACAATGTCTCAAATCCCGAAACGTACCTAACATCAGATAATCAAAGATAAAGAGAGTTAAATTTATTTTAATTTCATATATTCGTTCATGACACTTGAAGCAAAAAGGTTTGACAAAAAGTGAGGTAAAAATAATTTTTTTGGGGAAATAATCGATATTTGATAACGGTGAGTTAATCCATCTTAAAAACGGTTGGGTGTTCGACAGATCTGTATATGAAATTTAATTATCTTCAATTTTTATTTGAACTATATTTTTCTAGAGTTCTCCGTTTTCGAGATATAATCGAAAAATTCTTATCACCTCCCCTACTATTAACTCACTTTTAGTATGTTTACCTTCTAACTACTCGAGATAGCGCAGCTGAAATTCATAAAATATCTTTTTTTGGGCCCAGGAACACCCCAAACTATATAGTTCGCCTCGAGACTGATAGAACTTCACTGAGCCTGAAGGTTATCAAAAAGTTGATAAACCTATGGAAAATTCACTCATGCCTGACGAGAGACTGCCAAAACTGTGCTTTAACAGATTAAAGCACTAGACAGTGATTACCCTGATGTGGAGTATTATTGGGTATCTCAAGTTAAGGCGATAGCTGAGCTTAGTCACTTTACAAAGGAGCTCTCTGCCCATCCTTCCTACGGCCTTGTCAGATACAAAGATGTCATCTTAGAGAAAGCACAGAACTTCTACATCTCAATGGACATTCAAAGAGTTCTCAGGTCAACCAACTTCTCATTATACCGATTACTCTGTAACTACAATGTCTCAAATCCCGAAACGTACCTAACATACAAAGTACACATAAAAAAATTGAGGTGTGTCAGTCAATTAAGAGTTGCTAATCAAGAACAAATTAAACTATATACTAAGAACAAAACTTTTTTATTCAAATCACAGGAAACTTGTATATCATGCAGTCAATATATTTCCAATAGCTTGTACCACATCCTTCTCTATTGCCCAACGTTCAAGGAATATAGACAACAGTTTCTTCGGCCATACATCACAATGTCCTCTGACAACCACAATATTGAGGCAATATTAAATATTGACGGTGTAGAAAAATTAAATAAAGTATATTTCTTCATGATGAATGTATATAAGGTGCTAATGTCTTTATGTGGTCAATGACTAATTTAAAAAAAAAAAAAAAAAAAAAAAAAAAAAGAATAAACTGATATTTATTAGAATCGATATAAGGTTGTTGTTTAAATTATGTTAGTGATAACATGAATATATGTCTTGAGTATGTTTAAAATTTATATTGTTTGTATTTGATGTTATTTTATATATTGCCTTTATTTATACATTGCGTTTATATAGGTGTATGCACAAATATGTATGTGTGTGTGTATGTGTGTGAGTGTGTGTGTGTATGTGTATACATTTATTTATTTAATTATGTAATTAATTATTAATATTAATTAATGTGTAGAGGTGATTGATCTATGTGTAGATGATAAGTGCATATGTAAATGTCTATTATGTAAAACGTTGATATCTATTATAAAGATAAAGAATTTAGATCATATATTTTTGTTCCAATAAATATTCATTTCTATAATATAAACACAATATTGTTATGTAAGGATTTGTTTAAGAGCACTAGACTCGTGCTATGGATCTATTGTATATTATTAATAATATTATTGTTTGTACAAGACTCTGTCTTTAACAAATAAAGAGCATTCATTCATTCATTCATTCATACTTTCATTTCACACTGTTGATGCGGCTGAGAGAAGAGCGCTGGGATTACTGGGGGCCTGGCTTGCCCTCCCATAAGTTGGGGGACAAGCTTGGTCAGGGGTTTTCCTGGGACGTTTGTGTACATTGTATATATAGTGTGACTGTGCTTATTAATTTATTTAAATTTTTTTCTGCTCCTTTATTATTACTATTGTTTATATTTGTATTTCACGATTAACTTAATTATTTATTTTTTTTAATATTAAAACTTATATTGTTATAGGATTTTTATATTATTTTTATTTAATTTAATTGTACATAGTGTATGAATGTATTCTTTGTCATCCATTTTATTCATTGCCCTTCAAGAGACAGCTTGTAATATTTATTCAATAAAACATTTCTGAATTAAAAAAAAAAAAATGTCCACATTTATTTAATCTTTTCCATTTATATTTATATTTCATCCTATTCCTTATATTTTTAGCCTTTTTTCATTTAGGTTAAACCACTTTCAAATAAATAAAAAATCTTATAAATAGGAATCTTATTTAATTAAGCGCATAAATTTTTAAAGGAAATCATTGATAATAAGCATAAGTAATTATAAATAATAGTTAATTACTATTACAATCAAATTCAGTAAGGAACGAGTACATTGTGTAAAACTTTACGGATTTAATTCAATGAGATTTTTATTGTATTTTTTAAAAATAATGAATGATTTATATTTTTTTTATATTACCGTGCTGCTTGTTATCTTATAAATGCTAGATTGTCAAAATATGCCATTTTGATGATTATTATCCTTTTTTTCAAGTTTCCTATTAAAAAAAAAAAAAAAAAAAAAGAAATAAAAAAAAAAAAGAAAAAAAAAAAAAAAAAAAAAAAAAAAAAAAGGGGGCCTAATTCCATTTAGAAAAAGTTTAAATAAAATTGAAAAGTGGTTCGACCTAAACTACTCTATATGTTTACTCCTTATTGGTTAATATGTCATTGGTTTTTATCTATTTAGAAATAGCTTATAAACTAACAGAAAATAACATCTGAACATCTAAAAAAGAGAGAGGGAGAGAGAGAGAGAGAGAGAGAGAGAGAGAGAGAGAGAGAGAGAGAGAGAGAGAGAGAGAGAGAGAGAAGAACAGACCTGTAAAAGCAATAAAGGAAACGCCCGAGGAACGACCAGAGCTAAGTAATGCAACAGGTGTCTTCGTCCTCTTGTGATCTCGTAATGCCTTCGACTTCGTTGTCCGTTGCTTGTCATTCTATTGAGTACTCCAGGTTTAGAAGTTTCCAATTGAAAGTAAGTGATTTTATTTATTTCTTTACAATATTGCTATATATACTTCCAAATTTAAGGGCAAAATGATATAAAGAAAGGAACATCCAGTAAGAAAGATACCTACAAAATCGATGTTTGTTTCTTTATTGAACCTTTTATTACTAGCCAATTGTCCTACATTTAATCATCTAGTAACAACTATTTTCATAAACAAAAACCCAACACACTTCTAAAAATGTAGATCAAATTGTATGTTTAATATTCGATCAAACCGCAGATAATGAATAGTATTTTTTTCATTCGTAATATTTTGATGAATACACATGTGTATGATTTTATGTATCTTCATAGCATGGAGATATTAGACAAGTGAAATAATCTCAATTTCTCCCTTACTGGTAAAAATAATAGATCTTGGATATTTTACTTTAATTAATAATTTATTGCAGTCAACGACTAATAAATACTTCAAAAACAACACGATCGACATCCAAAGGACATGCGTAGGAGTTATATTGGTTTGAACGAAAAATGGAATGTTTAAACCGCTATTTTCTCTTAACTGTGGTTATTTCAAATAATGAGTTATTGTTAATATAATGCATTTTTGATTACAAAGTTTGAAAGGGCTTATCACTCTTGGCGAGATACTTGGCCCGCATGAATCCTAACAGATTATCAAACAGAATATTTACTGTAGCAGGTAGAGGCAAGGCTTCCAAGAACAAGTGGATCACAACAGTGAAGTCAGATCTGGAACAACTAGGGACCCCACTCGATAAAAACAAAGGACCGACTGCAGTTCCGACAAGCTGTCCGACAGGGAGTTTTCCCAGTATACCTTACCATTAAGAAGACCACAGGGACCAAATGGACAGAAGAGAGAAAGCTGGCTCATAGTCAGAAAATGAAAGACTTCTGGAATAGAAAGAAGAAGATCCTAGCCACAAAGTAACAACGAACCCGTGGTCCGTAGTCGTCTAAAAAAAAAAAAAAAAAAAAAAAAAAAAAAAAAAAAAAAAAAAAAAAAAAAAAAAAAAAAAAAAAAAAAAAAAAAAAAAAAAAAAAAAAATATATTATATATAATCATTAATTAGTGCAATTTGATCCTTTTAAATTTAGAATGTTAATTAGGAAAAGTAGTAGATTATAAATGGACATATCCATGGATATTGTTTTTCCCAGTCAAGTAGAAAAACGAAATGCAATTTTCTTTTATATAGTTTACGTACCTAGTAAGGTCCATAAGTTTCCGGCCTGTCCTGCTTCTCATCCTTCAAACGTGCCGGGACCTGCACGCCTATGTAGGTCCATGCCTGCTCACTCTATACCCATCGCCCGCACTTTCTGTGTCCTGACAGTCAGTGTCCAGTCTTGAAGGACACTCCTCATTTTTACAATGTTCAAACTCGAGTACGTTCGGTTATTAAATTCTTTTGTAAAGAGGGTCTTACCCCTGCGCAAATTAAAGAATGCTTGGATTGTGTATACGGGCAGTCCCCCCTTACGTATTCGACAGTGAAAGAATGGGCAAAATCATTTAAGTTAGGGAGAGAACGTCTAGAAGATGACCCGCATCCCGGTCGCCCATTGGAAGCTGTCACTTCTGAAACAATCTTGCTGTCTGACTGCTGCGACTGAAAACCAAGGAAATAGCGCGAGGTTGGGGCTTTCAAAAACTAGTGTTTTGAGGATCATCAAAGAACATTTGCATATGGAAAAACAATTCTTTCAGCTGCTCAAAAACAGGAACGAGTCCACTGCTGAAATGAATTTTTACGCGTTTTTTCCAAGCAGCAGTGGAAGAACTTTTTTTTTAACAAAGAAGAAGATTATTTTTTTGATGGAAAAGAAATGTTCCCAAAGCGTTGTATTAAGTGTGTCGAATTTAGAGGAGAATATATTGAAAAACAGTAAGACCAGTTTTTTTCTTTTGCCTTTCCTTCTATCCCAGGCCGAAAACTTTTGAACCTTACTACGTAAACTTTGTTTTACTTATCTTTGTACGTTGAGTAAAAAAAGTAATGGATCCATACAACTGTTGTATTGAATCGCCTTGTAAAATTTTTATTTTATATTATGCTGCTATATAATAAATGTATATAAAAAAACAAAACAATAAAAATATTACAAGGTGAAGGATCATAACCAAAATAAAGAAGTGGAAATAAATAAATAGTTAAGCTGGCAAAGTGTCTGAAATAAAAGAAACGAGAGGGTCATGGAACAGCTGCATTTAACAGGAGCAATAAAGTCCTCTGCCATAAATAATTATAGTTGGCCATATATTTTATTGCCACTGCCACCTCCTTCAGCAAAATCTAAATGAACCCATCAGATGGCGCTGCTATTAGTTTAGTGCTTGCTTGGACAACATCCGTTTTGCAGATATTTGTTTTTACCCTTTATTTTATTCTTTATTGCCATTTAATAGAATTCACTTGTTTTTAAATAAAAAGTATAGGTACACTGTTCTGACTAGCTTTTCGGTGCAGTAACCTTCTAAATATGGATTTCACCTCGGAATCAAAGCAATGAAGCTAAATTTTGGTCTTCTAAGTAAGGGGTAAAAAGCTACCGACCTTATCATGTTAGCATAATCAGATCTTCAAGGTCAAAGGACACAAAAATCAGTTGTTGTTTTTTTTCAAATATCTCGATTTCTATGCCTCGGACGTTAGTCGAAAAGGTTACAAAACTTATAGATAATACAATATTCTCAAATTTTGGGTCTATTAATTTTATTTTTACGATTAACTGTTTTCAATATATAGCGCGGAGAAGGAGAAGCGGGCAACGGTTCGGACAAACATTTTCTGCTAGTGCCTTCCATGATCGTTTCTCAGAAAAAATGCAAAATCAAAGTTGTAGTGCATTAAACTTGAAGCAAATGTTTGAAACAAAGTGAGGTAATAATTATTTTTTTATCGATTTTTAATAACATATATCTCGAAAACCGTTAAGACTTGGACAATTATGTATAGCAACAATTTTATAGGAAATTTAATTAGCTTTGATTTTGATTCATAGCATATCTTTTTAGAGTCTATCGTTTTCGAGATATAATCGAAAAACCTAAGCATAGGATCTTCACCGTAAACTGGGAAATTTCGTTCCCTCAGGGTCAGGGACTTATATTATCTTTACCATCTAACTACTCCTAAGGAAGCTGTGAAGTCGAACATAGTCACATATTCAATGCACCCTACGCCCCTCATCTCAGCACTCTGGCTGCGGTCGCACTTCTCCGCGAAAACACGTTTGTCGGCACTCTTTCAGCTATAACACCAAAAATAATAGTTCGATCCAAAATTTATTTTTTCCATCTAAAATTTGGTTAAATTTACTATGAGAATCTGTATATTAAATTTTGATCAACTCTCGTAACATACCTATGCCAGCACCCTAAAAACCGCTTACTGTTTTGAAATCGTTAGTTTTTTTTTTGGCACATTTTTCATTATAAGTCCAAAATAATTTGTCCGATTTGAAATTTCATTTTTTTAAACTAAAATCTGATTAAATTTACTTTCAGGCCGTTTATATGAAATATTGATTGCACCCCGCAATACACCCAAGCAAGTGCTTTGATGATTTGATAGAATTGATAGTCAACTCCTATACCATGTGATCCATTCTGCGAGTTGCGTGTAGAACAACCTGCTGCCTCAATGGCTGAATAGGGAGGCGATATCAAGAGAGGGAGAGATTGGAACAAGATATCGACGAGATTAGATGGGATCCTCCCTCACTCGGGATATTATTTACCTAATCCAACCGCCGGCCAATCCTCCGGCTTATTCAGTCCGATAGCTAAATATTGGATTCCTGCTTCTAGTATCTGTTGTGCTTTGGTTTGTTGTTTAAAGTTCACTTATAGGGACTGTTGCTGTCTTTATAGCTTCAGAGACTTTAGAACTTTTTAGTCAAATAAATATAACTTCACTTTTTATATTTTTATTTCACACATTACTTTTTACAATATGTAACCTTCTAATTTTATACATATGACTAAAATATCAATCGATATTTTTATATAATTATTAATACGATTTGATACCCTACATTACTCCTCTCCCAGTAACATCAGTATGTTACGATATCAATTTTGACTTTGAGATTACATTGTCATGCCAAAAAATAAAGAAAACTTTCTAAATAAGCACTTTTTCTAAACTGAAAAAAAAATTTTTTTACAAAACATAATTATACCTAACATATTTTACATATTTCTTTCTAAAAAATAATAAGAATACCATAATAATTAAAAAATAAAATGTTAACAATCCACTTCACTCATTACCTATATTAATCACTAGTGGTATATTTCACATCTGATCACTGTAGGTAATGCTGTGGAAACCTGACTCTTCTACCCGTTTTTGTTGTTACCTCATTATTGTATCTTTGCGTTTTCCTTTTTCATGTTTTAAACAGATTCTTTTTTTTTTTTTTTTTTTTTTTTAAAGTCACTTTTTTTTTTTTAGCTTTGGAGTGTGTTGTTAATATTTATTCTTCCATTTTTTTTTTTTTTAATTTGAGCATTCTGTAACACCTTTTCTTCATCTTTTTTAATTTCAATTATAACTTTTTCTTCATCAATCGTTTTCTTTTGTTTCAGATTCTAATTTTAATTTTTCTCCTTTCATTTTAGTTTTATCTTCTTTGATTCACCTTCTATTATGGCTTTCCTCCTCCTTGTTTTTTCTATTTAGGTCTGTATGTTTTATAATTACTTATTCTTCCTTATTTTTTCTTTAGTTTCTGTTTTATTTGCTTCTTCAGCTTTTGTTTCATTTGCTTCTTCAGCTTTTGTTATATTTGCTTCTTCAGCTTATTGTTTTATTTGCTTCTTCAGCTTTTGTTTTATTTGCTTCTTCAGCTTTTGTTTTATTTGCTTCTTCAGCTATTTGTTTTATTTGCTTCTTCAGCTTTTGTTATATTTGCTTCTTCAGCTTTTTGTTTTATTTGCTTCTTCAGCTTTTGTTATGTTTGCTTCTTCAGCTTTTGTTTTATTTGCTACTTCGGCTTTTGTTTTATTTGCTTCTTCAGCTATTTGTTTTATTTGCTTCTTCAGCTTTTTTGTTATATTTGCTTCTTCAGCTTTTTGTTTTATTTGCTTCTTCAGCTTTTGTTATGTTTGCTTCTTCAGCTTTTTGTTTTATTTGCTTCTTCAGCTGTTGTTATATTTGCTTCTTCAGCTTTTTGTTTTATTTGCTTCCTCAGCTTTTGTTATATTTGCTTCTTCAGCTTTTTGTTTTATTTGCTTCTTTAGCTTTTGTTATATTTGCTTCTTCAGCTTTTTGTTTTCTGTCTTAGCCTCTCTGCGGCTTCAATTTTGTTTTTAACTTCATCACCTTCTAATATTTTTCTTGATTCTCTTTGACTGCCTTAACTTTGTTTTCTTCTAACACTATTTTCTTTTTCGTTTCACTTTCCTTCATATAATTTTATTTTATCTATTTATGAACGTACTTTCTGTATCCAGAGTATATTTTCTTTTGGCTGATTTTTTTTTTTTTTTCAAAGTTTCTGGTTTTATTTCAGCCACATCTTCTTTTTTCCTTTTCTTTGGTTCTGGTTTCTTTATTTTAGCTTCCCTTTTGGAATATTCAGTGATTTTTTTAATTTCCAATTCTGGTTTAGATTCTACTTTTACTTCTTCCTTATTTATATCTGTTTCTTTGTTTTTCATCTGTTTCGCCATCATCACTCCCGTCTTGCGGCATCGTGAACGTCGGGGTCACCAAATTGTTGCTATCTTTATAGCTTCAGAGACTTTAGAACTTTTTAGTCAAATAAATATAACTTCACTTTTTATATTTTTATTTCACACATTACTTTTTTACAATATGTAACCTTCTGATTTTATACATATGACTAAAATATCAATCGATATTTTTATATAATTATTAATACGATTTGATACCCTACAGGACTATATAATTGCTATTCAGTAAATTAATAATTAGTTAATAATTAATTTAATTACTTAAATAATTCATTTACCAAAGTGGAATTAAAAAGAGTTATTGAGGTGTAGAGTGTATGAAATATAGAATATTTGTTACTTTCATATCTTTATTAGGAGTAATTAACCCCTAAAAAACAAACTTTTGGTGATAGACAGACGATCAAGTCAATAAATATATTGTAAAGTTTATGAAATTTGCGAATATTTTTGACCCCAGGGCTTCATTAGGATTAGTTAGAAGATAAACATACTAAAAGTCCCCGTCCCTGGGGGGTGAGTTGACCATGGGGGTGGGGAGAAGTTATAACTCAAAAATGGTTGTATCTAGAAAAATATGATTCAAATAATAATGAAATTACCTATAAAATAGTTCTTATAAATATTTGTCGAACTTCAAACAGTTTTCTAGGTATACGTTATTGAAGTCGATAATTTTCGAGAAAAAAAAATTTTTTAACTCACTTTTTGACAAACATCAGCTGCTTGTGCGTTTCACGATCGTTTCCTCAGAAAAATTGTTAGAACCAAAGTTGTAGAGAATTAAATTTAATTCTATTTCATAATTACCAAATGTTTGATAACGTATATCTTTTATATATATATATATATATATATATATATATATATATATATATATATATATATATATATATAATATTTCTAAGTATAATCTTTATTTGTTATCATAATTAATTACCATTTTATTATATTTAACAATATTTCATAACCATCTTGAGGCTCTGTAGACCCCCTGATTGTACATTATTTTTTATTCTTAAGGGACTTAAGGTCCCAGAATAAATAAAGAACTTTTTTATTTATTTATTTATTTATATCTCGAAAACCGTTGAAACGTCGACAAATATGTATAGTAACAACATTATAGGAAATTTAAGAAGCTTTAATTTTTATACGTAACATGTTTTTCTGGAGTACACCTTTTTCGAGATATAATTGAAAAACCCCAAAAATGGGGCCTTCTCCCCTCCCCCTCACCGTAAACTGGGAAATTTCGTTCTTTTAGTATCTTTACCTACCAACTACTTTTTTAGAGAAACATTTCATTCACACTACAAAATATAACATTTTGACACGCCCTAAATCTGTTAGTGTTGGTCGGATCAAAAATTTGACGAAGGTTTCCTTGTCAGAAATTTAATGAAGAATATATTTGGTCATATAAAATTTGTTTCTAGGGCCTACTACTTAGAAGCTTTCTTCGTTTTAATGAAAAAAATTATGTTTGCCAACATTTTTTTTGTGGTGGGGAATTTTTAACACGCCCTAGCTAGCTTTGTTGGTAATGCCCAAATCGAAAATTTGACGACTTGTCAGAAATTTATTGGTAAATATTTTTAGTTATTCAACATTTGTCGCTTGGACCTACCGTTAAGGAGCTATATTGGTTTTCATAAAAAAAAGTCACGTTTTAAAGTTTTCTCACACTCAAAAATGTAACATTTTTACAAGCTCTAGCTCTGTTGATGTTGCTAAGAATGTTAATTTGACCAGAGTTTTCTGAGTAAAAATTTAATGGAAAAAAATTTTTGTTTTATAATAATTGTCGCTCGGACCTACCGTTTAGGAGTTGTATTGGTTCGAATGAAAAAAGTCACGTGTGAAACTCCTATTTTCTCTCAACATATTTTCCAATAATCATTAATTGGTTATTTTATTTAATTCTTATTTTAAGTAATTTGAAAGACTAAAGCGACAAGAAACTGCTCGTCGTTACAGACAACGTAAACATTTACTAGACAAACGTTCCAATTAATTACAAAAGACTAATATACATGACTGTGATTAGACCTATCCGTGCTCGACTAAACCATCCAATTCATCTCGTATCCAATCCTTACAATCCAAAATCCTTCAAAAAATCCTCAATGCCTCTTACTTTGTCACCAATAAACTTATCCATAAAGACCTTAATGTTCCATATCTTGCTGATTTAGCCCAAACCAGATACCTATCCTTTCATCGTAATATAACCACTCCAATCCACTAGTCTCCCAACTTGCTTCCCAATCCATTCCTTATAATCCTCCGAGGCGACTGAAAAGATGATGGCCTAGAGATCTTCTAGTGTAGAATTTTTATTGAAGTAATACTGACAAGTAGTTCTTTTCTAGTTTTGACATGTTATTGTAATCGTTATCAGCTCATTTACTTAATGTAAATTTCAATAATTTGATATAAAAAAAAAAGTAATTTGATTCTTTTATATCTTAAATGTAATTTGGGAAAATCAGGAGATACAGCTCCATAGTGTATCCCTGACTGTATTATTCATCAAATAGTTATATTTAGCTTATGATTGCAATATTATTATTTATAAACCACTTAGCTATTAAAAATTCAAATAAATTTCTACGAGGCTTCGTAGAATTACAGGCACTAAAACCTTCACAGCATACTTAGTGACTGACGCAGCTCCCCTTAAACAAACCTTCCTAAGACAGAAGCATATATTATTCTTCATTGCCCATTGTGCTTCAAGCCATCACCGATCTTTACTAGCATCATCAAGTGTCATTCCTTCGGCGGTTGAGGTGATTTGTGTCCTCTTAGTTCCTCTGGAATTCGAGTCAGGGCGTGGCTTAGATCTGCCTTCTGTCAGGCTGCAGAGGATATCTGTCATACCGATGGTCCGGATGTTCAAGTCTTGTTTTGACTTCATGAATAATTCAACTTATTTAACTCAATCGACTCCACAACCCCGAGAACAAAACGCTGAAGATATTACTTGTAATCAGTGATGTCACCCAAAGTATAATGGTACCATTGTTGAGGACAGCGAACAAAATATCCCGGTGTTATTAGTTCTAAAAGCGGAGTTGATGGGAATGCTCTGATGTAGTTTTGATTTTTTCACTCACAATGTTTTATGGGTCATTGAACACGAATCTGAAGTTTGCGGACATAACTGTTGCATGCACCCTGTTTTTTTTTTCGCACTTTTCCCTAAATTTTGGCACATTTTCTATTTTTTTGACTATATCTCTTAATGTAAAATTTGTTTTTCATATGCAACGTTCTTTTGTATGTACAACCTTTTTGCCACCAAAGCGCGTCAAAAATGTGAAAAATTGCCGGGGTTTATAAACATAGCTAATTTTCTGAATTATTTATGAATTTCTGAATTTATTTGAATGAGTTAAACATCGTTGATGGCCAACAGTGTCGAATATCCGGTTCGGCAATATTGCTCATTTTTTGACGCGCTTCAGCGGTTAAAACGTGTCTACTTTAATTTTGTAAATAGTGACTTTTGCAAAAAAAAAAAAGTTTGGTTTTTGAGATATAAACAAAAAAAAAAACATACAATGTATCTCTATATTGACACGATTAAGAAAATTTAACAATCGAGATCTAATTTAGCATAAGATAATGTAATCTAAGCCGTTGATGTAATAACTTGAGGAAATAATGAATTTAAGAGGTAATTCGATTTACAAAAGAAAAAAAAATTACCTGACGCTAAACTATATTCGGAAACCCGATTCTCAGAATTTTCATCCTGGAAAGTAATTTAACAAGAGAAGCTGACACGTCCCTATAACGAAGATCTTTAACGCTTTTCCTCCGAGCCGTCGGGAAATCAATAGGAAAAGCTATTAAATGTCTGTCATATCCCTTGAAAGGAAAAATATGATTTTTTTTTTTTTTTTTTAATATTGGGCTGATTGAATTCGTTAACGGGAGGGCACGGAATGTGCAACGTGGAAAAATTCTAAATAAGGGAAAATCCGAAGCAATCTACCTCTGTCAGCTTAAATGTTTTTTTTATTTATTTTTTTTAATTTGCAGTATCTCTTTTGTGGTTATGTAACATATTCTCTATAAGAATAATACGGTTTTACTTTTGTAAAAAACAAAAGCTTACTCTGCATTGAAAATAATGCGAAAAACCAATCAGTTTATACACCTTACATAGTTATTGGTATACTATAAGTAAATTTGCGGAAATATTTACATGCCAACTACCACTCACTTGTAGCACTTCAATAAAAAGAAAAAAAAACTATATAAGAAGGTCTCTCGGCCATCTTCTTTTCAGACACCTTATACGAATAGAATGGGAAGCAAGTTGAGAGACTAGTGGAGACTTTATTTTTGACTTTATCTCATTACACTCAACTTATATGCTACAAGATGGTAGAAGATCCGGAACGCAACGAGAAGAAAACAATCATTCTATTTTAGCTTTGCATAAAATAAATTTTGTCTTATGTATAATTGTGCCCGAAGGGCCGCACTTGGCCCGCGGAACGTAGTTTGCCCATCACTGGTATATAAAAACTTACGTATTCCAACAGTTAAAAAACTAGGTGGACACTCTAACGAACAGGTACAGAATATGACAACAGATTGTACCACTCGGTGCTGACTACCTCATGCCTGATATATATATATTGTAGAGTCCTTCTTTGAAACACTTCAATTAATTTCTATATGAGAAAGTTCCGAAGCCATCTTCTTTTTAGACTCTACGATGGGTATAAAATAGTAGTTGAGAATAGAAAGTAAGTTGAAGGAGTAGTGGATTTGATCGGATGTGGAGTTTACTATACAATAATAGTTATATGGTTTTTCTGTAAATATGAAATATAATATGTTTGCACTTTAATATATGTATAAGCAATACACAATTTTACGATGAGGAACTCCTTCTTAACATTCCTTGGGCCACATTATCCACAATCTTCATTTTAATATCAATGAAGACCGCAGAGAGTAATCTCTCTCTCTCTCTCTCTCTCTCTCTCTCTCTCTCTCTCTCTCTCTCTCTCTCTCTCTCTCTCTCTCTCTCTCTCTCTCTCTCTCTCTCTCTCTCTCTCTCTCTCTCTCTCTCTCTCTCTCTCTCTCTCTCTCTCTCTCTCGTCTCTCTCCTCTCTGATTAACTCTCTCTCTCTCTCTCTCTCTCTCTCTCTCTCTCTCTCTCTCTCTCTCTCTCTCTCTCTCTCTCTCTCTCTCTCTCTCTCTCTCTCTCTCTCTCTCTCTCTCTCTCTCTCTCTCTCTCTCTCTCTCTCTCTCCTCTCTCTCCCCCTCTCCTCTCTCGTCAACTTTATCAAAATCCACTTCCCGATAGTTCTCTCAATATTGCTTCCTCCAAACTCCTTCAACGTCTTATAATTAAACTGCTAATAACAAATGATTATTTTTTTCCGATAAAACTTTATTAACGGACCGAAAGTTTATGAATATTAAATTCCGTCAGTATGATAATGATAAAATTCTCTTAATGGAAGTGAAAGGGTCTATATCAGATTTTATATTTAGATTATATTTAATAAGGGAGATATTATTTGTCATGTTTCATCAAGACAATAATGATAATATTTTGTTTATCTTCAGTGATCCAAAAGATTTGAATCGTTTGCTTCGAACATTTACTAAACAAGCGTTTCTTAAGACATAATCAGACCTTTTTCGACAAATTTGAATAAGGAATTGAGTTATTTGTCACTTCCTTGTTCTTTGTTTCTCTGTAATTTGGGGTTTTATTCAATACTACATCTTTATCAACATCAGGTATAGTCCCTGGTAGTATCCATTCAATTCTGATTCATTTGATTTTCTTGAATTCTTACTATCTTATCGTGCAAACCAATTTTACTTTAATTAGTGGGAGTTAGGTGAATAATAATTATTAATATTTATGTATATACATTATTTATTAATGTGTTATTTAATAATATGTATAATTATTTGTATAATGTATAATTATTTTAGTAACATGAAACTATAAAACTATGAATGACTATTAAATAAATCTATTCAGAGTATGCGTACAATTTACAATGTTCATTTATTACAAGCCATTAAACTGCATAGGGTACTTACTATAAAGTGTCAAGTTGGGCTGTGAAATATGCATTTGCATATTGTTCATAACTAACCAAAACAACTAATATCATCAAAATATATATGTTTTGAGGCATTTGGAATCAAATTGATTTACTTATATTTGGCATATTTATGCATATTTAGCCATAAATGTATATTTTTACATATTTTGAACTAGTCTTACATATTTATCTACTTATCCAGCATATAAGCATTTGACATTTAATTTTTTTTGATTGTGGAAAAAAGTTACATATGTTCCGTATAATTGTTATTGATTTGGTGCTTGGGGCCTCAAAAATTTTGATTCCATCTCAACATCTGTTGTTCACGCCCTTCTCCGTAGGATGGATTACATTGAAAATTTAAGTGTTGTTGAAGATTTTCCAGAACGTTTCCAGTGACGCGCTAACCGAGGTAGTCTCCTAATTACTGCTAGATGACTTCCAATCCTTTTTATAGCCACGTCTTCCACAAACCTCTGTCAGTTTCTTACACGGTCTTTATTTTTTTTAATAAGTCTTTTGTCGTAAAATCTTATCTCGTTCCGCCGAAGCAATTCCCCTCGTGTAATACATTTCTCGGCTCGTTTTTCCATTCCGACTCTTTTCCGTTTTATTTTTTATCTCCACCTGAGATGTGGTATCGTCTCGGCTGAAGAATCTATTCCGTTGCGAGCTAAATGGCTCCAGGTTGTGAAATCTTGCGGGGGGAGGTTAGAAATAGAATAATTTGAATTCCTTTGCTAGCAGATTGTTCGATTTAATTCGCTCAGCCTGCAGAGATACAAGCAGGCTATTCAGATAGCAAAGATGGTGGCGATATCTATCTAAGATAGAAATATACCAATGTTTTTGATATGGTTATAATTTTTGATATCTTTTAACTGAGTGCTTACACTTTTTAGCTGTAAACCTTTTTTTTTTTCTTATTCAACAATGTAACATTTTGATACGCTCTAATTAGATTGACAACATTATTTGTTATATAACACTTGTCGCAAGGACCTACCGTTTAGAAACTATGTTGGTTTGAATGATGAAACCGTGGTTTTCTCTCAACATTGTTAATTTTATTTCTTCTTCTTTCGAGTTCGGCCACCTGTGGACAACGTTCAACAATTCATTTCTTGCTTTTCCGTTCTTTCCAATATCTCTTCATCACCTCTGCTGATGCTTTTCCCTTTCATTTGACCACTGTCCATCTTCTTCTTTTTTTTTAATAACAATTTATAGAAATTTACAACTGTACAAAATTTGTACATCAAGTAAATGTGCTGTTAACTATTACAATAACGTGACAAAACTTGAAAACAAATACTCATCAGTAGCACTTTAATAAAAATTCTACACTAGAAGGTCTCTGGGCCATTTGTTTTTCAGACACCTCGGAGGATTATCAGGAATGGTGTGGGAAGCAAGTTGAGAAATTAGGGGATTAGAGTGGCTATGGAGCTTACTATGAAAGGATAGATATCTGTTTTGGGCTAAATCTGCAACATATGGAACATTAAGATCTTCATGGATAAGTTTATTGGTGACAATGTAAGGTGCATTGAGGATTTTTCGAAGGATTTTGGATTGTAAGGATTGAATACGAGATGAATTGGATGGGTTAGTGGACCCCCACAGCTGAACTCCGTACGTCCAGATAGGTCTAATCACAGTCATGTATATTAGTCTTTTGTAATTAATTGGGAGCTTTGAACGTTTGTCTAGTAAATGTTGAAGTAGTCTGTAACGACGGGCAGCTTCTTGTCGTTTTAGTGTCTAATAATTAGAGTTTTAACCATTTCTGGAAATTTAATCTTGTTGACTGCTGTCCGAAATTTGTCTTTGTCCCACATTGTATTCCATTATATATTTGCCACCATCATATCTTCTTTTACCATCCGTTTCTATGTATTAATTTTCTGTTTTTGGAGGATGTATTGGAAAATTTTCTTTGTCAGTTTTCTGACGTCCACTCTCATTAAATGATCATTAAATGTCGATCCACGTTTCATCATTGCATCACTTAATTTTTCAATTCTTTGATATATTTCTGTATCATTTTTTTAGTTTATGAACTTCTTTAGTCTTTCTTGGTCCCAATATTTTTTTATTATATATATGTATAAACCATATCCTCTATTCCTACCCTTTTCCTGAACAGTGATCCTATCAAATTCTACTCCTCGGTCAAAAACCTTGGAGTTGTTTTCGATGAAACCCTATCCTGGAAAAATCACGTATCCGAAATTTCCCGCCGCACCATCCCTATCCTAAAACGTCTCAATTACGTTCGCCACCTTCTTCCTTTCGAAACCCGTAGATTACTAGTTACCTCTCTCATCTTCCCCTACTTTGACTACTGCTGTGCTGTCTATGGGGGTGTTTCTGGGGATCTTGAGGCCAAAATCAAAAGACTATTTAACTGCTTTATCCGCTTTATTTTCGGGTTCCCGAGGAGCGCCCACGTTTCGCAGTTTTATGCGGAGTTAAAGTGGCTTATTCCTTCCCACCGTCGCCAGTATTTCCTGGCATCCTTACTTTTTCAAACCGTTCAATCCCATCATCCACCTTACATTTCCGAACTCCTTCAACTCAATTCCTCAATTCTTACCCGCCAAACCCGATCCCGTCAATCAGATTTGCATACTGCGGATCAAAGTCAAGGGTTAGGCACGGAATTTATTTATTTTTTTATGTTTAAAAATTTTCTGATGATACTGGCTGTTCCCAGAAGGACTGCCTTCTGCGAATCTTGTAGAATTTTATTCGTGAGATCCAGTTCTTTGATTGAGTTGACTGTGATCTCCGGGATCAAGCCATTACTAGAAATGATCAATGGAAACACCCTCACATTTTCAAGACGGTACAGGTGTTTCAGCTCTTCGCCAAGATCCAAATATTTCCTCATTTTCTCAGCAGCCGTGCGATGAACATTATCATCCGTTGGCACTCCTATTTCTATTATAGCTGCTGATTTATTATCTTTGTTAACAAGTAAAATATCGGGTCTGTTGTGAGGGATAGTGTGATCTGTCAAAATAGCTTGGTCCCAATATAGTTTTATATGCTTTGTTTCAATTATAGGCTTTGGGTTATACCTGTAATAAGGTACTTCCGCTTTTTCCAAAATCCCGTATTTATTGGCCACAGCTTGGTGAACTATTTTGGCAAAGCAGTTATGCCTCAGCAAATATCCTTTACCTGCTAGAGCCTGACAGCCAGAGGATATATGCTGGATCGATTCCGCTGCAGCTTTGCACAACCGGCATAGTTCATTAATTTGTTCGCCACATATTCGACGTCTATAAACGTTTGTAGCAATCACCTGGTCCTGGATCGCTAATAGGAATCCTTCAGTCTCTGGAAATAGGGTTCCCTTACGCAGCCACATAAGAGAGGCATCAACGTCAGTTCCAGTGGTTGTAATGGAGTGGTAGAACCTTCCATGTAATTCTTTAGTTTTCCAAGAATCTAGAAGATTTTCTTGGGTTGGTACAAGAGGGTTTTCTGTTGATGCCAAATTCAAAGCAGTAAATTTTTTATCTAATTCTACAATGGTGGAGGCAACTCTGGAAACCTTAGATTTGAAGTAACCGCGGAGATTTTCTTCTTGCTCGCGGCATGCCTTAAAAATGCTGGTTAGACCTATACCTCCAATTTTTCTGGGAAGATACAATCTCGCCACGGAGGATTTAGGATGGCGTTTTCGGGCATTTACCATCTGAACTCGAAGGTATCGGTCC
The DNA here is from genome assembly GCA_003667255.2 of Euschistus heros. Lineage (NCBI taxonomy): Eukaryota > Metazoa > Arthropoda > Insecta > Hemiptera > Pentatomidae > Euschistus > Euschistus heros. The sequence goes on along the minus strand of RCWM02000079.1, from coordinate 1,198,447 downwards.
ATTGATTCTAACTCCGTAGTAGACCAATTGACAATCCCAAAAGAGTAAGCCAACGAAGGGATAACCCAAGTGTTCAAACTTTTTATCAAATTCTTTCCTGAAAGAAATGTCTTTAGGATGAGTTTTGAACGCTTTTTAAACACATCTTCGAATTGTCTCTTCACATCCTTCTTAAACTCTAGAAGTTGATAAATACCCAGGTACTTATATGAGTCCCGTTCATCAAGATGATTAAGTACAATACTATTTGACAGTTCCATATTTTCTTACTTCTATAACCGTCCCTCTTTTTAAATGAAGCACTGCACACTTATCAATGCCCAGGCTCATGTGTATATCGCTACTGAAGGCTCTCACTAATTCAAGGAGGCTTCTAAGGTCTTGTTCATTCCTGGCATACAACTTAATGTCATCCATGTACATTGAGTGGGACAGCACTGTTTCCGTGTTGAGGTGATAGCCTTTACCTGAACTATTGAGCATTGTACTAAGAGGGTTGATTGCCATGCAAAACCATAAAGGGCTCAAGGAGTCGCCTTGAAATATTCCTCTTTTAATTGATATTGCTTCCTCGGAACGTTCTCTTTTATCGTCGGGCATTGTCAGGAACACTTTCCACAGCTTCATGAGACGTTCCAGTAAATTTATTATGTTCTGGTCCACTTTATAGATCTTCATCACTTGAAGGAGCCAGTCATGCGGTACTGAATCAAACTAATTATTATTATTATAATAATTATAATAATTATTATTATTATTAGAATTATTATTATTATTATTATTATTATTATTTATTATTTTTTTATATTCGCACACAAAAGTGGTGATTGTATTCTTTCGGGGGTTTTCACCAACCGAAATTTTATAAGTTAAGCGTTTTTCTGAGTATTGCTGTTGTGTCCAAAAGTACTGCTTTTTGTGCATCTTCTAATTTTCCAAGTAATATTCTTTCTTCGTTAAAAGAATTTATTGTAGTTTTTTTTGGAATCAGTCCATTGCAAGATATTACCACCGGCAAAATTTTGACTTTATCCAGCTTGTATATAGCCTTCAGCTCTGCTGCCAGATCCTGATACCTGGAAATCTTTGTCACTATTGTCTTATGGACATTGTCATCAACAGGTATAGCTACTTCAAATATCTTGCCGGTTCCCTTGTTCATATCCAGCAACAAGATGTCTGGCTTATTGTGAGCGACTGGATGGTCGGTTAATATTTGCTGATCCCAGTACAGCCTATACCACCAGCTACCAATACATTTTTCGGCTTATATTTATAATATGGCACCGTCTTGTCAATCAATCCATATTTTTTGCAATTTCTTGGTGGATGATTCCTGCCACATGATTATGTCGGCGGAGGTATTCCGATCCTGCTAACCCAGTGCAGCCCGATGCCAAGTGCTGCACTGACTCAGGACTTTGCTTACACACTCGACATACCTCAGGGATATCCTCCCCACATATCCGTCTCCGGTAAACATTGGTTGGTAGTGTTTGGTCCTGCATCGCCATCACGAAACCTTCCGTCTCCGGGAAAATATGGCCACGTACGAGCCATTTTGTGGACATTTCTAAGTCGATTGACTCCTCTTTTAATGAATAGTAAAATCGTCCATGTAAAGGCTTCGTTTTCCATTCCTCAACCAGCTTTAGGCATGATTGTTCCATATTGTCTTGCCTTTCTGTAAGATTGAGAGCAGTGAAATTGCTATCCATAGAGCAAAGGATTCGGAGTTTTTCTTTTTGGCTATTCCAAAAGTATTGCTTCAGATTAGCTTCCAATCGCCTACACATAAAGTGAGCGCTTAGAAGTCCCCTTCCTCCTTGTTTCCTTGGTATGTAGAGCCTACTCACTGAAGATTTGGGATGTCGTTTCCTTGTTCTTACCATTTCTGTCCTTACAAACCTATCAATTTCTTGTAGAGTAGTGTCTGACCACTTGAGGATCCCGAATGAATACATTAACGAAGGCAGAGCCCAAGTATTTATTGCCTTTATTAGTTTCCCCCCAGATAAGTGTGTTTTGAGCAGTTTTTTTTTACCCTTCTTTTGAATTTTTCTTCGAATTGCACTCTTGCGTCCTTTTTCATTTTCAGAATTTGGGCTATTCCTAAATATTTATATTCTCCGGTTTCATTTAACCCTGGTATTCTTTCGCCACTTGAAAGTTCTATTCCTTCGTTAAATGTCAATTTACCTTTTATGACTTTTATAGACGCGCATTTTTCCAGTCCGAGTTTCATACCTATATCTTTGCTGAATGTAGCGACCATTTCCACTAAGGTATGCATATCTCTCTCAGTCTTTGCATACAACTTTAAATCATCCATATAGAAACTATGCGATATGATGGGTCCTATTGTTGGTCTTAGAGCATAACCTTTTTTACATACATTCAACATATCACTGAGTGGATTTAAAGCAAGACAAAACCAAGTCGGACTTAAAGAGTCCCCTTGATATATACCTCTTTTGATTCTAATTGAATCATCATCATAATCATCTGAAAGTCGTTTCGTACTGAGAATTACATTCCAATTAATCATTAGACGAGAGAGTAAATCTATCACAGATTCATTAATTTTATGAATACGCATTGTTTCCAGGAGCCACCCATGCGGTACTGAGTCGTAGGCTTTCTGGTAGTCAATCCACGTGACATAAACATTTCTCATTTTTTTTTACTGCTTGTGCAGCTATGAATGAATCTATAACGAGGAGTTCTTGGAACCCTTCTTTGTTGGCTCTGCATCCTAGTTGTTCATCCGCCATTAAGTTTTTTTCTTCTAAATGTTTCATAATTTTATCATTTATGATTCTTGTCAGGATCTTATAAACACCATTGAGACAAGTTATGGGCCTATAGTCTTTAGGTTCCGGGCTACTTTTTTTGTTCTTTGGTATTAAATAGGTAATTCCTTGACAAAATTCGCGTGTAGGCTGTTCTTTCCCATCTATTAGACGTTGATAATATGCCGCCAACGGACCGTGTACACTTGCTAGGTTTTTAAGCCAATAATTTTGTATTCGGTCAATTCCTGGAGTTTTCCAATTGTGTAATTTCCTTGTGGATTGGACTACATCTTCAGTTGTTATGGTTACAGGCTGCATAGATTCTACTCTTTCACGTTTATCATAAGCTTCCTTAATCCAAAATGCTTGGTCATTATAACTATATTCGTTTTCCCAGACATCTTTCCAGAATTCAGTCATGTTTGCCTGCTCTGGTATCTCTTGGTTATAGTCTTGCTCTTCCAGCTTTCTATAAAATGCTTTTTCGTTTTCTTTAAACTGTTTGTTTTGTTTTTTTTTCGCATGTAAGACTCCTTATATCTACGTAGCCTGCAAGCAAATACTGCTAGTTTCTGTTTTTGTTTATCCATAAAATCTTCTAATTTTCTTAGGAGTTCTACTTTTTGTACTGATCCTATGTAAGTGACTATAATTTCATCAATTTTACTTTTTAGTTTGTTTGAAGCTTTTTCTGGATCTTTCAAATAATTCGTTAAAATTCCTATTCGTTCTCTTATTTCAATTATTTTCCTATTTAATCTTTTTTCCCCACGGTGGTATTTGTTTTAATGACCGTGTATTAGGTCTTTCTTCTCTCAATCCTGCTGTCTCCAGCCCTAAGCATTTTATTACTACTCTAGCTGCTACATATATAAGATGACAAATTTCGTCGATTGTCATTTCTGTTGTTAGAGCAGTTTCTAAAACTTTATTAACTGCACGAAGCTTTTTAATTGTGTTGATTCCATAAGGAACTTTTGGTAATCTTGGGCGATTTTTAAGTGGTATCCCATCAAATAAAAGATTTTCAGTTTCAAACATTTCTTTCATTTGAATTATGTCGGTATCTTCTTCTATTGCGTTGGGTGGTGGTACTATATCACCAGGTACTGGAATGCTGTTCCTTTCGCTTTCACTGTTATATTCTTGTTCTTGTCTGGCTATCTCTCTTTTAATCCAATCAATTTCCGCTTCAGATAAAAAATTATTCCGTAGTACGACTCTTACTTGGTCTGCGATCCGTTGATCTGTGACTGTAATATCAGGGTATTTTTCATTCCAAAATTGTAGCAGTCTTGTCCGGTATCCAGTCTTTTCTGTCTCAAGTTTTGTGGCCAAGAAATAGGCACGGATGGCAGCGATGTTCATTTCCCTTGTCCATCTCATCCGCTTCAGCCTATCACTTGGGTTGGGAGGTACTCTTCGTTGTGCGGGAACCTGTACAGGTTCCAAGCCCAAGTCCGAGGTCAGTTCGTTGGAAGGCCTTCTTACGGGATCATACAACGCCGGAGCACCGCTCGCACTGCTTCCCGACGTCGAAGGCTGACTATCAGTTCCCTCCGGAGCAGCCCTCACTCCGGATTCGTCCGAGGCTTGTCTTCTAGTTCGCACCATTGTTAATGGGAAGTTGCGTTTTATACCTTCTGCCAGGTTCATTACCAGCCGCCTCTAACATGAGGATCAGACGCTGACCAGGAAGCCGCCCATTCTGGGTTCAGACGCACCTGGATTTGAGCTAGTTTTGGTCCGCCCCGGGTATTTTATTTCCCCGGTGCCCACCATATCTGGTGAGCGTTCTCCTATCCGCCACCTGGGGAGGCGCCCGATGGAAGACTAGCAACTTCACACGGGCTTATTATTATTATTATTGTCTCTCCTATACTCGGTTTTTTTTCCGGAAAAATAGCACCTACCCGGATCAAAGTCAAGGGTTAGGCACGGAATTTATTTATTTTTTTATGTTTAAAAATTTTCTGATGATACTGGCTGTTCCCAGAAGGACTGCCTTCTGCGAATTGTAGAATTTTATTCGTGAGATCCAGTTCTTTTATTGAGTTGACTGTGATCTCCGGGATCAAGCCATTACTAGAAATGATCAATGGAAACACCCTCACATTTTCAAGACGGTACAGGTGTTTCAGCTCTTCGCCAAGATCCAAATATTTCCTCATTTTCTCAGCAGCCGTGCGATGAACATTATCATCCGTTGGCACTCCTATTTCTATTATAGCTGCTGATTTATTATCTTTGTTAACAAGTAAAATATCGGGTCTGTTGTGAGGGATAGTGTGATCTGTCAAAATAGCTTGGTCCCAGTATAGTTTTATATGCTTTGTTTCAATTATAGGCTTTGGGTTATACCTGTAATAAGGTACTTCCGCTTTTTCCAAAATCCCGTATTTATTGGCCACAGTTTGGTGAACTATTTTGGCAAAGCAGTTATGCCTCAGCAAATATTCTTTACCTGCCAGAGCCTGACAGCCAGAGGATATATGCTGGATCGATTCCGCTGCAGTTTGCACAACCGGCATAGTTCATTAATTTGTTCGCCACATATTCGACGTCTATAAACGTTTGTAGCAATCACCTGGTCCTGGATCGCTAATAGGAATCCTTCAGTCTCTGGAAATAGGGTTCCCTTACGCAGCCACATAAGAGAGGCATCAACGTCAGTTCCAGTGGTTGTAATGGAGTGGTAGAACCTTCCATGTAATTCTTTAGTTTTCCAAGAATCTAGAAGATTTTCTTGGGTTGGTACAAGAGGGTTTTCTGTTGATGCCAAATTCAAAGCAGTAAATTTTTTATCTAATTCTACAATGGTGGAGGCAACTCTGGAAACCTTAGATTTGAAGTAACCGCGGAGATTTTCTTCTTGCTCGCGGCATGCCTTAAAAATGCTGGTTAGACCTATACCTCCAATTTTTCTGGGAAGATACAATCTCGCCACGGAGGATTTAGGATGGCGTTTTCGGGCATTTACCATCTGAACTCGAAGGTATCGGTCCATTGATTCTAACTCCGTAGTAGACCAATTGACAATCCCAAAAGAGTAAGCCAACGAAGGGATAACCCAAGTGTTCAAACTTTTTATCAAATTCTTTCCTGAAAGAAATGTCTTTAGGATGAGTTTTGAACGCTTTTTAAACACATCTTCGAATTGTCTCTTCACATCCTTCTTAAACTCTAGAAGTTGATAAATACCCAGGTACTTATATGAGTCCCGTTCATCAAGATGATTAAGTACAATACTATTTGACAGTTCCATATTTCTTACTTCTATAACCGTCCCTCTTTTTAAATGAAGCACTGCACACTTATCAATGCCCAGGCTCATGTGTATATCGCTACTGAAGGCTCTCACTAATTCAAGGAGGCTTCTAAGGTCTTGTTCATTCCTGGCATACAACTTAATGTCATCCATGTACATTGAGTGGGACAGCACTGTTTCCGTGTTGAGGTGATAGCCTTTACCTGAACTATTGAGCATTGTACTAAGAGGGTTGATTGCCATGCAAAACCATAAAGGGCTCAAGGAGTCGCCTTGAAATATTCCTCTTTTAATTGATATTGCTTCCTCGGAACGTTCTCTTTTATCGTCGGGCATTGTCAGGAACACTTTCCACAGCTTCATGAGACGTTCCAGTAAATTTATTATGTTCTGGTCCACTTTATAGATCTTCATCACTTGAAGGAGCCAGTCATGCGGTACTGAATCAAACGCTTTTTGATAATCAATCCATGATATTGATATATCACGATGTCTTTTTTTCACTTGTGAAGCTATGAAACTGTCAATTAGTAGTAGTTCTTTACACCCCCTAGAATTTTCTCTTGTCCCTAACTGTTCGTCAGCTATTAATTTATGAAGGTTGATATGCTCTTTCAGTTTCTGATTTATCACTGATGTCAATAGTTTGTACACACCATTTAGACATACTATTGGTCTATAATCTTTTGACTCTAGTTGTTCCTTGTCTCCTTTTGGAATCAGATAGGTAATACCAGTACAAAACTCATTTGGAAGGTCAATATTATTTTCTAAGAACTTCTGGTAACAGGATGCTAGTGACCGATGGACGCTTTTAAAGTTCTTTAGCCAGTAGTTATGTAACTTGTCTGGGCCTGTTGCCTTCCAATTTCTCATCTTTCTAAGCGCTTGGATTACATCATTTGTACTAATCGAAGCAGCTTCCATTAAAGGAACATGAACAACACTGTCGTCAACCTGTTTTAGCCAGTAAGCATCTTTTTTAAAATATTCGGCTTTTCCCCATACCCCTCTCCAAAAATCAACCAACGAATCCTTACTTGGGTGAATGGCATTTTTGTTTTTCCTTTCATTGGTTAACTTCTTGTAAAACTTATTATTATTATTATTATTATTATTATTATTATCTGTTACTTTGTTATGTAAATATTATTTTATTTTAAGGCTCTGAAGGCCCTTGATTGTACATTATTTTTTATTCTTAAGGGACTTAAGGTCCCAGAATAAATAAAGAACTTTATTATTATTATTATTATTATTGTATCTATAGTTTTCAGGAAGGCGAATTCTATTTTGTTGGCACTTGTGAGATTTAATTTATTTTAATTTAATTCATTTAATCCTTTTAATTCTTAGATGTAAATTGGGAAAATCAGTAGATTATAAGTAGATAATATATTGTTTTTTTCACAGCCAGAGAATATAAGTAAGTATATGTGGACAACTAAAAAGCAGTTTTTTTCTGACTTTACCTCTTGTTTATTAAGAAGCACCTACACATTGAGTACACTATATACACATATGCATATTTTACAAAAGATCATTCTGATATTCAGGAAAACGCATCTACTATTAAATATTTGATAAAAAGGATATTCTTCCGTAAATTATTGAGGTAAAGTTAACATACCTAACCCCTGGTATCGGATTACAGTGACAGCTGTGTTGCCACCCTCGTAGTAATAAAGTGCAAAGAGGATACTCCTCCTAATGAACTATCCTTCGTGAACGGCTCCGATTCCCGCCATCACGAGCTACACGATCCTTCTCAGATATCGTTTCCGACATCTCGTTCGCTGATCGTTCAGTCAAACACCTTCGCTTATCGCGGCCGACTCTTCACGATCAGCCGCCTTCCCAGCCACCTCTACAATGGCTATGGCCACCTTAACAACAAAAAACAATCCAATATTTGCGCTTGCGTCAAAAAAAGAAAAAATATATATATAATCTTTTATACGAAGTAATTTCTATACTGTCATTACTAGATGTTTAGTAAAGTTCTTGAGGTTCAGTCAATAAATAAAAACAACTATTTTGGTGACGTTTCAAGACAGATGCAGGGCATGATTATGAGAACAATACAGTCTCGAAACGTCACCAAAATAGTTGTTTTTTATTTATTGACTGAACCTCAGGAACCTTACTAAACATCTAATAATAACAGTCAAGAAATATATCTATATTAACAAAACGAGTCAATACCGGAAAATATCTATAGTGGAAGAATGGGATTTTATGAAGAAATCAAGACAACCCATGGTCCAGAATTAATCACAGTTATGAAGGAACTGGCGGGTGCGAAGAATACTAGGACATTCCTACTAAGATGCAGGGCATGATTGCGAGAACAATATAGTCTCGAAACGTCACCAAAATAGTTGTTTTTATTTATTGACTAAACCTCAAGGACCTTACTAAACATATATATTTTATATTATTAATTTTATACGACTGAATGACTACTTGGATCTGTATCATTGCTTATATATTTGAGCTTTGTTTATTGTTGTAGAAATTTACAATATGAAGCACTTTGGAATGTTTCATCTTGATAATTTGCTATCGATTCTTGAACTATGAGAAAGCAATATTAACGTCTTAATATGATACATTCCTTGAAAATGGTTTATTATACGCGGTTCTTAGTATATGGAGTTGAAAATATGTACAACTAACCAAATATTAAACTTTCAATACTATTTAACCCAACTGTACCAAATTTTAACTATAACATCTTCATAGTTCTAGGAAGGTTTATAATAATAAATTTTAGTACAATTGTAATTAGAATGTATAGTCTTGAGTCCCAGAAACGAGGTTTGCAAAACTGTCATATACTTTTATGGTTATAAATTATAATCCAACCAGATGAATCGATAAAATTATTTCTGCCAAATTGGATTATCTAATAATGGTTTTACGTACTCTTCAAACACCTAATCAATGCAGTTTTAACCAGTTTAAAAATTACTGCAATGCATCAAAATATCATTAAAGAAATAATGCTAAATTTCATACTTTAATACAAGATTTTTAACGATAAACAAATGAAATTCAATTATTAGTTAGAACATCTATATTCATGGGAGATACTGGTAGAGCATAGCTGGTTTTGGGAATTATTATGTAATTTTTAATTAACATAGCGCTCATGTATTTCAAAAGTGACACACCTCAAAAATCGGTATTTTTAAGTTTTCGTTATGTTTAAGGCCAATAGCCTACTATGAAATGTATAAAATGTGTCGAAATAACTTGAAATCTCACCTGATACCCCTCACTCACGGTTGGGGCTAAAAGATAATTCAGCTACGCTTTTGATATGCCATTCAAGACTGCAATTTTAGATTTTTTCAAAAGGGATTTTTAAGTTGTGTCACTTTTGAAATACATGTGAAATATTTCGTTGGTTGTAGTGAAGAATTCGATGAGCCAAAAAATCTTAAAAATCCGTCGGTTATCCCTTCATAGCTCCATTCTAGTAGATAGCTTTTTGAAAAATTGGTTAAGTTGCGGCTCTTAATATTATTAGTATTCTTAATTTTCGAGTAATTTTTGGAAAAAGATAAAAATATTTCCTACTGAAAAGTGGACAATTTTAGCATATCGATTTCTTCACGATATTTTATAATACATATTATACAGAATGACAACAAAATATTGATTTGATAATTTTTACTAATTTTTATATTTAAAAAACTGTCATTCTGTTTCCTGTTATCTCAATGAATTTCTATTATCTCAATGTTTACTCGAGATATAATTCATTATCAAATCAAATTTCGAAAAAAAAAAAAAATTTCACTTCGCTGGTATTATAGCAATTGGATATCAACAAACCGACTTTGAAATTGATTATGTGGATGAAATAAGGGCCTAAAGTACAAAAGCTCCTTTTTGTGGAAAACGTTCTAATCTCTTCTCTATCAAATCAAGGTGGCTGTGTAAACATTTCGATTCAATAAGTCGATTAGGTAAAAAAATGGAACGAATTTCGTAACTTAATCTTACAAGCTCTTCCTACAATGCCTGGTTCTCGAGCTTGCTCTCGGGTATTTAGAAAGTATTCCTTAAAGAAGGAGTCACCACCAAGCTAGGACGAATCGTCTTTGATTATTAAAATGATGTACGATTTGTTTCATAAATATTATAAGGAGAACCCGGCCAAATCTATCTCACTTAAATACAACACATCCCAAATTTGTAAGGCCGACTAATTTAACATTTTCCGAAACTAAAACTGATGTTTGTGACTTCTGCATCGAATGTAAAAAAAGAAAATGGAAGTAAATACAGAAGTAAATCGATACCATCATCAATATAATATACACAAATTAAAAGTTAGGAAGATATAAAGCACTGAAAGAAAAATACATTTCCGGTGCAATGTCTAGCCTTAAGGAGTACACTGAAGGGGATTACATTGATAAATGAGTTCTAATAATAACAACAGAAAGTGAAGAAGCATAAGAATATTGTTTACTTTTTTTTTTAAATATTGGTGCTAGTTTTATGTTTTTATACTGATTATTTTATTTTTCAATACATATTTTTTTATGTTTGTCAAATTAGATATTTTATACAAAAAATGTATTATATAAAAAAAGGTCTATGAGTTTTATTTATTTATTTTATTTATTTATTTATTTGAAAATTAAAGAATAAAGATTACTTGCCCTTTGTTTATTTGATCATCTTACCGAATAATTCTCTAAAAAGTAGAAAGTGTTAATTAAGACTAATATAAAATTATGCACAAATCATTAAAGCATTTGAATACTCATAGCTGGTATGTTACTTTTGGTTTATGGACCCTTTTTGCAGCACTTTTTTTAAGTACACCATAGCCATTAAAACACCTGTTTTAACCACACATGTTTTAGGGGGGATCTTAAACACAAATATCTGTACCTCAGAACCAGAAGAGCATAAGTCACACTAGGCTAACTTTGCAGGAGAATAACGTAAGGGGACTTAGGTTTGTCTGGCTCAATCATAGGTCAGGACTTAGGTTTTTACAACCCTTAGAACATAGAAAAGATGATTTTCCAAGGGACTTAAGTAGTTATGGCTAAATGTAATATAAAATTCTACATATAATGGTGTAATAATCTGAAAATTGTAAAATTTGGATTTTGGGTTCTGATATACAGATATATACAAAGAAGAATTTGCGTTCAAAGGTTAAGAAGACAATAAGGACGAACTTAAATCAATCATGGACCTTTCTTTGGAGAATAGGACTGTTGCTCTAAAATTATGGAACTCTCCCAACAATTATTCTATAGAAATGACTAAAACAACATTGAATTGACCAAAGACTGACCACTCCATAAATCGTTGCATACGGATTGCTACCTGTTGTCGTAATCAAAAGATCATTGGTCAGTGGTTAATGGCAATTAATAACAGCATTGCGACCAGGATTGATGTGCACTTTCGAAATTCCCGGTGAATGTTGAAGTTGTTTTTCATTTCGTGAGATTCTAGGCTGTCATCTCGGGAATTATGTCTCCGTTTTCTTCTAATGGCTGACGATTTCATAAAGGCTGATGTGGCTCGATCAATCTGAACTAACAAGTTGGTTGTTATGTTTGTTGAATAACTTTATGAATTATGCAAAAATTCTCAGAACTTAAATTTACTAACCCTTAAAAATATATCTAAATTAAGTCCACCTTTCTTATTATTGAAATCTTTACTAATTTTGTTACAAAATAAATAATATATAAGACAAAATACATGCTGAAAGTTATCTTGTTGATTTCTGCTATATTTTCTTACATTAGGGAAGTGGAAAATAAGATAAAATGAAACTTAGATACGTTTTATTGAATTGATATTACAACCTCTACACCTCAGGGCAATAAGTAAAATGGACGACAAAGAATCCATTCACAAAATATGTAAGCTGAAAATATCTCACTTCAATTGATACAACAAACATAAATATATAAAACTCCAAAACCGTGTAGAAATTAATCCCCTTAACATTTGTAACACTTTTACACATTAGAGAAGAGGAAATAAGGAAAAAAAAAATATATATATATTTAAAAAATATTTATTAACCAAGAATTATTTCATAAGGAAATAAGAAAACATCGATTTATAAAACACTAAATCCTTTATGAAGCTCATGTTTTTATCTTCTGTTTCACCTATTTACATTTAAGAAGACTAAATATCAATATAACACACTAAACAACACAATCCAAGTTGAAACTGTAGAAATGAATTACTGTTTACATGTGAGGTTACGGGAAAGAAGAGAAGCCCCGCTTCTGTAAGAGTACCCCTGATTTGTTTGCCAGTGGAAATCACCATGTTTTTTTCCGGTTTTAAAAGTGCATAACTCAATGAAATCGACACGGAATCATTAATTTAGTCATACCATTTGAAAGCTGTTTAAATTTTCAAGATTTGTGCATTGCTTTATTTATTTATTTTTTTTCGAAAAACAGTGAACGTTGAAGTAATATAAGAAATTGTAACTTGTAAGTTGAACATCAAATTGTTCTTTTGGTCTCAAGGTTGTAAAAATTAAGGTTACATGTGATCTACTCTTATAAGAAGAGTGTTTAAAGTTGACAACAATTCTACATACTCAACCAACTTTCTTCAGACCGCTGGCATTCCTCAAGGTAGTATCCTGGGTCCTATCCTTTACACCGTGTATACAGCTGATATTCCAACCTATCCTCACAACCTATGCTGATGACACCAGCGTATTATCAGTCAATGATGATCAATTTTCTGCATCCCAGATACCCCAGTCACATATCACTTCCCTTGAAGAATTGTGTCAAAACTGGAGAGTTAAGATAAATCCCAGCAAATAGCCTTTACCCTCCGTCAAAAACCTACCTTACTCTGTCTCCTGTATCCTTAAATAATGTGGAACAAATACGATACCTTGGATTTCATTTGGACAAGAGACTTACCTGGAACCCTCACATAAGATTGAAAAGACAAGAAGCTGCACGTCGATTTCGACTGCTACAAGATCTCCCCGGGATCTTCTTCTTTTGTAGATATTTCCTTAGAGTACTACCTCTACAAGTTTTAAGCATGTCATTATTTTTCATTGTAAACCGCTGTTTTACTAGATGTATTTTTTTTTTTAATACAATTGTAAATTTCTGTTAATAAAAGAAAAGAAGAAGTCTTATAAGAAATTTAGTGCTGAATTTGAAAATGGGATAAAAATTTGAACATATTTGAGCAAAGGAAATATTATAGCTTTTATGAAAAAAACAACAAATAAAAACGTGGTTTACTAAAAAAAATACAATGGTTTCCTAGTCTTCGAACAATAATTACAATAGAAGTGGCAATTAATTCAGCAATCCTAATTGTATTGATCCTTCTATACCACTATGGTGCACCTCGAGTAACATAAATTTATCACTTAACTATTAAGTTCAACTTATTACACTATATTACGTGGTTTTCCATATTGCTACGCATGACCACAGCATGACCAGGTCAGATTCCCACTGTTGACGAATCGCCCTAATCCAGTTAACCGAGGTCCTGCAATCTCCTGGAGAGCCCCCCCCCCCCCTGGCGCTAGTGGACACACTAACTCGAGGAGACAGGCCGCGAAGAAATATGTCTCGAGTCATTTTCCTGCTCGACGGAGCACAACAGTGTTTTTCATCTCGTCCCGGTGAGTCATTTCGTTACCGAGTCATTTTTTTCGGTTCGTTTCCACTCGGTTTGCCCTCATCGGGGATTCTTTGGACTATTGTATTTACTTTTTCCTTTTACATAAGACCATTTTAAAGTTTGCTAGCATTCCCCTTCGCGGCTTCGCCCTCTCTCGTAAGTAAAGAACTTTTTTGTTCATCGATAAAAAACTTGTATTGAAGTATGTAATTGTGCATTATTTTAACGATGTCTTCACGCATAGCAGTAATTTTTAACCTGGTTAAAAGGGGATGCATATAGTTGCTTAAAGAGACTATTAAGAAACTCTTGTGGATAAAGTACTGCATTATCAGTGCTTACAACTAAAAGCCTTTGAATAAATTTTTTACAATATCAAAAAGCAAAGGATCGACATTTTGATTTAGTGATAACTTTTATTCGGCAGAAATTGATTTCACCTCGGTTGATTTTAATTTCTAACTATAAAAGCATATAACAGTGTAGTTAGTAAACTTCGTTTTGTACATTTAAATTTTTATTATCCACATACAAGACTAAAACGTTAAGAAACTGCCCGTCGTTACAGACTACTTTAACATTTACCAGACAAACGTTCAACGCTTAGTTAAAAAATTAATTACAAAAGACTCATTTACATGACAGTGATTAGATCTATTTGAACGTACGGAGTTGAGCTTTGGGGCTCTACTAAACCATCCAATTCATCTCGTATCCAATCTTTACAATCCAAAATCCTTCGAAAAATCCTAAATGATCCTTACTATGTGACCAATAAACTTATCCATAAAGATCTTAATGATCCATATGTTTCTGATTTAGCCCAAACCAGATACCTATCCTTCCATAGTAAGCTCCATAACCACTTCAATCCACTAGTCTCCCAACTTGCTTCCTCCTCCATCCCTGATAATCCTCCGAGGCGTCTGAAAAGAAGATGGCCTAGAGATCTTTTAGTGTAGATTTTATTGAAGTGCTAATAGTGAGTAGTTCTTCACAAGTTATTTACATGCCATTGTATTCACTGTCAACACATTTACTTGTTGTATATTAATTTGTACAGTTGTAACTATCAATAAATGGAAAAAAAAAATTGTATTATTGTTAAATTTTCTTAGAAGAATGACAATAATGTAGTTAAAATGTGATACTGATGGGTTCAGTAGTTTTACAATTGTAAACCCTTTTGAAAAATGGTGGAACCATATATCGGCCAATTTTTAAACTAAAATGGGAACCACATGTCGCAATACATATTTAAATTTTAAAGCTTATTAAATTTCTTATAAAATTGATTTTCTTATAAATGTGTCGTAATTTTAACCGTTTTAGAGATATTCGTTAATGAAAATCGGTAGTTTTCGGGAAAAAACAAATGTTACCTAACTTATTGTCAAACTTTTGCCGCTAGTACCTTTCATGATCGTTTCTATGAAAACTGTAAGAATCAAAATTGTAAAGCATTAAATTTACTTTAATTTCATATATATTTCCTCATCCTCCGATCCTATCTTTCTGTTAGAGTTTTTTAAAATTATTCCTCAAGGTAGTATTCTCGGCCCCATCCTTTATACCGTACATACAGCTGATATCCCAACTCATCCTAGTACTATCCTCACAACCCATACTGATGACACAACGGTGTTATCAGTCAATGATGATCCATTTGCTGCATCCTGGAGTGTCAGGGATGCAGCAAATGGATCATCATGGATGATCTACTCTTATAAGAAGAGTGTTTAAAGTTGACAACAATTCTACATACTCATCCAACTTTCCTCAGACCCCTGGCATTCCTCAAGGTAGTATCCTGGGTCCTATCCTTTATACAGTGTATACAGCTGATATTCCAACCTATCTTCACAACCTATGCTGATGACACCAGCGTGTTAACAGTCAATGATGATCAATTTTCTGCATCCCAGATACTCCAGTCACATATCATTTCCCTTGAAGAATGGTGTCATAACTGGAGAGTCAAGATAAATCCCAGCAAATAACCTTTACCCTACGTCGAAAACCTACCTCCTCCTGTCCTCCTGTATCTTTTAATAGAGTACCATTAAATAATGTAGAACAGATAAGACACCTTGGATTTTATCTGGACAAGAGACTTACCTGGAAACCTTATACAAGATTTAAAAGACAAGAAGCTGCACGTCGATTTCAGCTACCGCAACATCTACTTGACAAACGTTCAAATCTCCCGATTCACTACAAAAAAAAACTCATCTATATGACGATTATCAGACCTATTTTGACTTACGGTATAGAGTCACGGGGATCCACCAAACCATCGGATTCTTCCCGCATCCAATCACTCCAATCCAAAATCCTTCGAAAAATCCTAGATGCTCCTTACTTTGTCACAAATGAATTGATCCACAATGGCCATAATATTACTGTTATCCACTTATCATCGGATTTTGGATTATTTCGATTGAATATGTCAAAATTGGTGGAGCCCTAAATTGGTATGTCCAAATTGGTCTAATTACTTTAATGTAAATAAGTCTTTTGAAATTTATCGAGGGCTTTGAACGCTTGTCTCGTAAAAGTTGGAGAAGTCGGAATATTTAACTTTAAATGTATAAAATTTATTCTGTGAAATACGTTATCTGAGAAATGAGGAGTCACATATATTCAAAGTGAACATGAGAAAATGTACACTTGGCAGTCAGCGTGAGTCTCCTAGAAAATAGTTTACTCCTTGCTCGGTAAACTCATTCCGCAATTCTATTACACTTTTTCTGTTACAATTTCTCACTCGGAGAATTCACAGAGAAAGAGATAGTCTATTTTCTTGTAGGAGTAGAACTACGTGACACGCTTAGGTTAAAAGACCTGAGGCACATATAGTTCAACTTTTATCAGCAGAGTTATTATATACACTTTTTTTTTTTTTTTATATTACCATATCATTAACAAAATTACCAAAGTATCTAAAAATATAGTATTTCTATCATTTATACTCATTTAAATAGATTGCCGTTGTAAACAATTAAATGCCACGACTTCTCTCAGCTTGATCAATAGCTCTTAGTCCCCGACCTCCAACACAGATCTTCTTGAACTGCTCCAAATTCGTCCTAGGGCAAACAGTTGGAACACCCACTTACCTGTCTTCGAGATAGTGTAAGCAACTCGGGTCATTAGGGTAGCTTCGATAGCAAACACCTGAAATCGATTAGTAAACAAATCGACCTGTAATTGTCGATTGGATCTCGGATCGTTCTCACTTGAGTCGAGAAGCACTCCTTATCTATCTAGGTCATGGCCTCATCAAACAAGAGTTTAGATCTTATTATACTAATTTTTTTTTAAAAATAAATATATTGAAATTTACAACTGTACATAATATATACATCTAGTAAATGTATTGAAAACAATTATAATAACATGTTAAAACTTGAAAAGAACTACTCATCAGAAGCACTTTATTATAAATTCTACACTAGAAGGTTCTGTAGGCCATCTTCGTTTCAGACGCCTCGGAGGATTATCAGGAATGGAGTGGGAAGCAAGCTGAAAAACTAACGGATTTGAGTGGTTATGGAGCTTACATATGGAACATTAAAATCTTTATGGATAAGTTTATTGGTGACAAAGTAAGGAGCATTGAGGATTTTTCGAAAGATTTTGGATTGTAAGGATTGAATACGAGATGAATTGGATGGTTTAGTTGATCCCCATAGGGGGATCAACTCCGTACGTCCAAATAGGTCTAATCACAGTCATGTATATGAGTATTTTGCAATTAATTGGGAGCTTTGAACGTTTATCTTGTAAATATAAAGTCTGAAACGACGGGCAGTTTCTTGTCGTTTTAGTCTTGTATGTGGATTCCGAGTTAGTCGTTTGTCCAAGTGAAGTCCTAAGTAGCGGATCTGTTCAACAGGGATTAGTGGAATATCATTAATACTAAAATTAAATGATAAATAATTAAATATTTATTAAAAGGTAAAACAATACGCAGGATAAATTATAAAATAATTTCCAAAAAGGAAAACGTAAACCTGTTGTGTAAGTGGCGCGTATTTTTTCGTTAATAAGTGCTATTATTATGAAATACTATACTATTCTACCAGAACTCAATTTAGCTTTTGATTACAAAAGCAGAACAAGGAAACATGATACTCTTTGACATATATTAAAAAAACATATTACTATCGAGTTACAATTTTCTCGAATCGAAGAATTTTTCCTTCCTGTAATTAATATCCCTGTGCAATACAAGATTTTTTTCAGAGTATAATTCTAGGAAAAAAAATTATTGGAAGAATAAAATTAAATGGTACCAAGATTCCACTGAAACAATATATAAAAAGGCAGCTAAAATAATTAAAGGTGCAAAAATAAAGCTTGAAATATTCATTAATTGTGACATTTGATATGTCTTTTGGCTGGGTAAAATTAAATTTCACACTCAAAAATGTAACAATTAGACAAGTTGTAGCTCTGTTGGTGTTGCTCAGATCTTAAATTTGTCGATACTTTTCTGATCATAAATTGATTGGAAAATATATTTTGTTATATAACATTTGTCGCTAGGGTGGTTTGAATGAAAAAAAGTCACTTTTTTTCTACACTTAAGCGTTGGGGGCTTTTTCGACACATTCAAACTCCTTTGTTGTTGGAGAATATTTTTGGTATTATAGCATTTGTCGCTAGGACCAACCGTTTAGAAGCTATATTGGTTTGAATGAAAATAGCCACGTTCGAAACCCATATTTTCCCTCAACTTTGTTTATTTAGAATAATCATTGATTGTTAATATAATTTAATTAATATGAACTTATAATTCTATTTATTTTTTTAAATAACAATTTATTGAAATTTACAACTGTACAATATTTATACATCAAGTAAATGTGCTGTTACCTATTACAATAACGTGACAAAACTTGTAAAGAACTACTCATCAGTAGCACTTTAATAAAAATTCTACACTAGAAGGTCTCTGGGCCATCTTCTTTTCAAACGCCTCGGAGGATTATCAGGAATGGTGTGGGAAGCAAGTTGAGAAATTAGGGGATTTCAGAGGTTATGGACCTTACTATGAAAAGATTGATATCTGGTTCGGGCTAAATCTGCAACAAATGGAACATTAAGATCTTCATGGATATGTTTATTGGTGACAAAGTAAGGAACATTGAGGATTTTCGAAAGATTTTGGATTGTAAGGATTGAATACGAGATGAATTGGATGGTTTAGTTGAGCCCCAAAGCTCAACTCCGTACGTCCAAATAGGTCTAATCACAGTCATGTATATGAGTATTTTGTAATTAATTGGGAGCTTTGAACGTTTGTCTATTAAATGTGAAAGTAGTCTGTAACGACGGGCTGCTTCTTGTCGTTTTAGTCTTGTGTGTGGATTCCAAAGTAGACGTTTGTCCAGGTGGAGTTCTAGATAGCGGATCTGTTCAACAGGGATTAGTGGAATATCATTAAAGGATACTGTAGGACAGGAAGTCGAGGTTTTACGACTGAGGGTAAAGGTTATTTGGAGAGAATTTTTTGGATTTATTTTGATTCTCCATTTTTGAAGGTTTAGGATATGGGATTGGAGTGTTTGGGAGGCAATGAAGGGATCATTGTTTACTGATAACTCACATGTGTCATCAGCGTAAGTAGTGAGGACAGTGGTAGGATGAGTTGGGATGTCAATTCTAAAATATAAATTGGGAAAAGCAGTAGGTTATAGATAGACATAACATGATCTGTTGTTTTTAAATTGTTTGGTAATTTTTTAAATACGGCTTTCTTATATTCAAATAATATTTTAATGATTATAATAAGTTTTATATGCCCTTGTTTGAGGATATAGGAATGTAAACAACTTCTATGCTCTAGGGCCCAAGTTCGATCCTGGCTGAGGGCAGAAAATTTAATATCTGTGCACACCCAGCCTCTATAAAATGGGTACCCTTTGGGGGGAAAAAAACCTTGCATTTGAGCGTAAACGCTGACCACATCCCTTCCTTGTATTACTGATGCTCACGAAACAGATATTATATATTTTTAGATATCAATAAAAATTCAATATTTGATTTTTGACGTGAATACGTCTTTAAATTTGATACCATTTGGGGGCAATCCAAAAAACCTAATAACAAAATCGGTGGATACAGTTTTGCGTCTTTTATTTCCAAATAAATTTCCGAAATGTAATAAATAAATTACACCACTGGATAGCTAAATGATCAAAGAATTCGTTGTATAATTATTTATAATAATGGTATAATTTATTTATTGCATTTCGGAAATTTATTTGGAATTAAAAGACGCAAAACCTGTTTATTTCTGTCTAGTAAACGTAAAGTAAAGGCCAATGGCATCTTCAAATCTGTACTCAGGTCTGTTTATATCCACCCGGGCAAAGCGTTGGCAGAAATTAAAATGTTTATGTTTCAATTTGTCTTATATTGAAACTTCTCCAACAACGTTAGGTAATAACTGTAATGATTTGACGTTTACCAGAAATCTCGATGTGTCTTCTATGCCCTTTGTGTTGTATTTTTCGTATCATAGAACTATAATTACACAGGTCAATGATGAAAAAACTTTTTTTACTTAAAACACCTTATTATTCTGTTTTTTAGGGTGCTAAATACAAATATGAAACTTATTAAGCCGTATCACCTACCATTTTTTCACATTTGCACATCAATATATTAAATTTTTTGATTTATTACAGAATTTAACAGCTTTTATATGCTATAAATAAAATTGTAAAATAATTTGTGCTGGACGTAGAAGAGTTGACAGCACTGCTGAAACAGATATAGATATAGATGAGCAAGATGATGAAGAGTTCCAATGTGCTACAGCAAATATAGAGTCTAAACTGTTTACTCAGATTGAGCTTAACGACTTAGTTAGGGATCGTTGGTTAATAAAAGAAAAATCTAAATAGCTTGGTTCTAGACTAAAAGAAAAGAACTTGTTGGCAGTTAGAACTAGCATATATGTGTATAGGAAGAGAGAGCAGCAGTTTTCGAAATTTTTTGAACAAGAAGGTGATTTAGTGTACTGCTCAGACATTCCAGGTCTGATCAAAGAGTTTGGTGTTGAATACAAAAAAGAAGACTGGAGGCTGTTTATTGATTCTTCCAAAACTAGTTAAAAAGCTGTTTTATTACACAATAGTAACACTTATGCATCTATATTGGCCATTCTGTACATGAAAGAGAGCTATGAAAACCTAGAAATAGTGTTGAATAAAATTGGCTATTCGTCTTATGGTTGGATGATAAGTGGTGACTTGAAAGTAACATGCATGCTTCTTGGTCAGCAAGGCGGTTTTACCAAATTTTCATGTTTTTTGCGTGAATGGGACGGTAGAGCAAGGGATCAACATTGGTGCAGAAAGAACTGGCCTGTGAGAGAGTCTTTAAAACCCGGCGAGAAGAACATTCTCCGCAAAAACCTTGTAGATCCTAGGAACATTCTCTTACCACCTCTGCATATAAAGTTAGGCCTCATGAAACAGTTATATAATGCTTTATATTTATATGAAACAGTTATGTATGCTTTTTTAAATTATATAAAAAAAAGCTAATTTCTCAAAAACTATGGGTAATACAAAAAAAACTAAAACCAGATTTGGATTCAGCACAAAAAAATCTATTAAAAATCAGCTAATTAAGTAAAAAAAAAGTTTTCAAAAAAAATTTTTTTTTGGTCTGTTTTATTAAAGTTATATTGTAACACCATAATTATTTGTTCTTTTGTTTTTATCCTTAAAACATAAATAAAAATATTTCATTTAAAAAATATAACCCGTTACATAAATGTATTCACGTACACCATGTCCATGACACAGCCACACCCTTTTTATTTATTTATTTTGTTTATAGAATATGACGCTTATCCCTACAAACGAATCAAAGTATACTAATATGACATTATGGATGAAATAAAATTCAATAATAATAACAATATTTTATTTCGTTAGCCATAAAGATGATATGGATTTTGAAATATTGTCCCACCAAGGTCATTATGTTACAGGTAATACAGGTGTTAGCGGTGAATCAGACCCGGCCTTGTGATATTTTATATGTTCTGATCGGAAAGAGCCATAAAACGCGGTGACTACCTAAGGGAATGGCCTAAGGGAAAGTCTAGGATGAGATACTCCGCGGGGGGATGTCCTTCGAGATAGGGACGGCTTTACGATCAGGGAATAACTCCTAGCACGTCCCTTATCTTCCTGGATTTGTCCGTAGAAAGCTCTTCAATTTTCTATCTTACAAAATCAATAAGTCACTGGTTTCACTTGTTCTCTTTATCTATTTAAAATATTTTTTTTTTTAATTAAACGAAAAATAAATTCTGGAACTCAAATGTTATTTCTTAGGCATTTTTCCAGTAACTAAGGATGTAATTTTGGCACATAAAAGAATGCATCCAAAGGTATGACTTAACTTCATTATTATTTTTTTCTGTAGTTTTTTTTTTCTTCAATTATTTATTGAAAATTAAAACTGTTTATATGAAATAAAAATATAATACATCAAGTAAATATAATGATAATGAAAAAATATGACACATTACTTAAATTTAAAAGCAACTACCCATTGGTAGCCCATATAAAGGTTATATATTAGAATGCCCCGGAGCCATCTTATTTTCTCTTATTCTTATCTTATTTTTGAGGGTTATCTGAAATGGAATGAGTAGCAAGTTGTGATACTAATGGATCTGAATGGTTGTAGAATTCACTATGGAAGGATTGATATCTGGTTTGAGCTAAGTCAGAAATGTGAGGTATATTAAGATCTTAGTGGATAAGTTTGTTTGGGGCAAAGTAAGCAGCATTTAAGATTATTAAGGATTTTGGATTAGATACGTAAATTGGATAACACAAATCTACTGGTCTTACAACTTGCTTCCTATTTTATTCCCGATAACCATCCGATAAGTCTGAAAAGAAGATGGCGTAGAGACCTTCTAGTGTAGAATTGTTATAGAAGTGCTACTGATGAGTAGTTCTTTTCAAGTTTTGACGTTATTGTAATCACTATCAACACATTTAATTGATGTATATACTTTGTATAGTTGTAAATCTCAATAAATGGATTTAAAAAATAGTTATTAATTTATGTAATTTAATCCTTCTAATTTTTTTTTTTTTTTTTTTTATTGAAATTTAAAACTGTACAATATATACACATCAAGCAAATGTGTTGATAGTAATTACAGTAACCTTTCAAAACTCATCAGTAGCACCTCAATAAAAATTCTATACTAGAAGGTCTCTAGGCCATCTTCCTTTCAGACGCCTTGGAGGATTATCGGGAATAGAACGTGAAGCAAGTTGAGAGGCTAGTGGTCCTATAGGTCCTATAGCTTCTCCTTAAAGGAGTATATATATATATATATATATATATATATATATATATATATATATATATATATATATATATATATATATATATATATTTGCACACGTCTACACAAGACCAATAATAATACAATAATTGCACAACTTTGTTTTAATATTCTTACTTAGTCCAGTCGAAATACCCCCAAAAAAGGGAGTCTGCCTTGAAAAAGGCAGAGTAGTAGGTTTTATGATTCAATTTGGTCCAAATGGGTCCTGAGAATTAAATATAAAAAATGTGACTATATTTGATAAAGGGAAAATTTTTTTAGGGCAAAAAAATCCAACATGTTTGCACTTTTTTTCGGATTTTTACAAAAACTATATACAAAAATATTTAATATCGAAAAATGTGTCATTTACAAAAAATAATTTTACTAAATTGTGCGTCTAAAGACATCTCTTAAGCTGAATTTGATGAAGACGTTTAGCCACAACCAGTTGTCAAAAATCGAAGAATTTCGCTAACTTTCACAAAAAGTTACTGTTGGTCATGTTTATGAGTCTATACCACAAAAATGACTAATCCAATCAAAAAATGTTATATACTAATAGATTTAATAGATTTAGTTCGGTTTGCTACTAAATCGTGTTTTTTTAGGTTTTTAAACTATAATTTTTATGAATAATGAATAATGTTACATAAAGCGTTCCCATAACCTCATCGACCTTATACCTTCGAGTTTTAGACTTGCACAAGTGCTACCCTCCCCTCCTCCTCGCCCCTCCCCTGCTCCCTTCCCCATCTAAGATATTTAAGACCTGTCGTCGGAATCCATTTTCCGAGCACGTCGCCGATAAATTTTTCTCGCTAAGACACCATAATTAGAGGACATAGGAGAAGAATACTAATCTCCAACTATATGCAAATGGACGACTCTATGGGTCCCACTTGGACCTAGTCCCACATCTGTCCCATGTGGGTGGTGCCACAGATTAAATATTAATTACTAGATAGTGATCAGTCTTAAATGTCAGCCGGCTCTGTCCTTATCTGAAATCTCTCTGTAGATTAGTCTGTAGGCTCTGGCGATGACGCTATAAAGGAAAATTAGCACTCAATGCAACACGCCGAAAAAAAACTTTAATCCCATTTGCATATTAAGGTTTGCATACATTCTGATCAAATGCTATGTCTTAAGAATGAAAACATTGACGGTATGCTGTTTATTCTGAATTATAATTTACATATGTGTATATAGACTAACCTCGATAATCCAAACTTCCTACGGGGTCCCGTGGTGTGCATAATATTTTCGGGGAATCTAATAGTCCAGTAAAATTGTACATTTTAGTGTGAAAAAAGTCGGCTAGTTTTGATTTATTTAAACTAGGGATGGTCCCTAAGGGGTCGGATCAGTGAGGTTCTTCTGAATTAAATGCAGATATTGTAAATTGAAAATTGGTGTTCTGGAGAATTTTCATTGTAGCTATACAGGGTGAGTGTCTCTTACTGTAAAAAAAAAAAAAAAAATTGGGTGAAACCACGTTTTTTTTTTTTTTTTTATAAATTTTTTATGAATAAAATTTTGACCACATTTTCGGATTTAGCATTAAATTTGCTATTATAGCCGAGTACCTGTAACCTTGAATTTTACAAACTTGGTATCTAAAGAACAGCTTCACCTTATTTAGGGAAGTCACAATGTCTTATAATACTTAAACACTCACCGTTTTTCGAAAAAACTATTACAAAAACTTGCAAATTTAATCAATTTTCAAATGATATGTTAAACGTAATGATTTTGTTTTGATTACTTGGAGAAATTTAATTCATCAAGCTGTTCTTTAGATACCAAGTTTGTAAAATTCGAGGTTACAGGTACTCGTCTCTTATAGAAAATTTAATGCTAAATCTGAAAATGTAGTCAAAATTTTAAATGAATTCTAACAAAATGGAGATATTACAGCTTTTATGAAAAAAAAAAAACGTGGTTTCCTCAAAAAAGTCTTCGATTTATCGTATATCTACAACGGATTGGAATGGAAAGGTGAGGTCTGCGGTATTTCGCTACATTTTTTATCTAGTTTCACCCATTTTTTTTTTTTTACACTAAGAGATACTCACCCTGTATATAGTAATTATTAAAAAATGTAAAATAATACCGTGTGGTAATTAAATTCTTTTTTAAAGAGGATCTTACTCCTGCGTAAATTAAAGAGCACTTGTGTTGTGTATACGGGCAGTCCTCCCCCTCGTATTCCATAGAAAAAGAATGGGCAAAATTATTTAAGTTAGGGAAAGAACGTCAAGAAGATGACCCGCGTCCCGGTCGCCCATTGGAAGCTGTCATTCCTTAAACAATCCAATTTGCGGAATCTGAATTGCTGTCTGACTACTGCGACTGAAAACCTAGGAAATAGCAGCGAGGTTGGGGCTTTCAAAAACAAGTGTTTTGAGGATCATCAAAGAAGATTTGCATGTGAACAAGGTTAGTTCAAGATGGTTTCCAAAAATTCTTTCAGCTGCTCAAAAACAGGAACGAGTTCACTGCTGCAATGAATTTTCACGCGTTTTTTTCCAAGCAGCAGTGGAAAAACATTTTTTTAACAAAGATAAAATTATTTTTTTCATGGTATAGAAATGTTGCCAAAGCGTTGTACTGTGTTGAATTTAGAGGAGAATATATTGAAAAACAGTAAGACCAGTTTTTCTTTTACCTTTCCTTCTATCCCAGGCCGGAAACTTCTTGACCTTACTACGTATAGGAACATTATACAAAAATAAATTTGAAAAATAAATAAGAGAAGAAAACTTATAAAATACTAGCTGAAAGTGCCCTGATCCGCTATGGTTAAATTTCATTAGAATTAAGGACAACTTAAATTAGTAAAAGTTAAGCTTCGTCTTCTTCTTTATCTAAACCTTATACCTCACTGTGTCGGGGCAGCCAGCAACCATGCTCTAAACACCTCTCTATCCGCAGTCAACCTCCTAATCTCTCCCATAGTGAGTCCCCTCCTCCTCGCCAGATCCGATATTAGGTCCTCCCATTTACTTCTTGGTCGTCCTCTGCTTTTGCTTCCCATACTTTTTTTGGCAACCTATTGAATGCCATTCTTAGTACATGGCCAAACCATTTTCATTCTCCTCTGTGAATATTGTCTAAAAGCGGTTCTTGCTCCGTATTCTCTCTTATTCTTTGGTTTCGGATTCGGTCCAACCTTGTCTTACCAAGAGCCTTCCACAGGAATTTCATTTGTGTTACTTGTATTCGGCTTTCAAACTTCCTGATGCCAGGCCAGCTTTCAGCTGCATAGGTCAGTGTAGGTATGAATACATGCTTATATACTACCATTTTGGTTTTCATCTCTACTTCCCTTTTTCCAAATATAACATTTCGGAGCTGGTAATAGATGTTGGTTGCTTTCCTTATGCGCTGATTTATTTCAGAATCATGCCTGCCATCATTACTAATTTTAACTCCTAGGTTTCGATAGACTTTAACCTGTTCCAAGACCAAACCTCCACAAGCCACAGTTCCTTGTTCCAAGCAACCACTTTTAGACACGACCATATACTTTGACTTGTTGGGGTAATTCGTCATCCCTTTTCGGCTCAGTGCTTGTTCCCACACTTCCAGCGCTTCCTGCAGGGCCACTCTGCTCACTGCAATCAAAAGAATGTCATCGGCAAATAACAAATTCTGGATGTATATGGGATGCATTCTCCAGTTTCCTACTTTGAATTTGGGGCTCCTTTATTTAGCTTCCCATATTATCCTGTCCATGTATATTATAAAAAGCAATAGGCTTAAGCTATCCCCTTGCTTTACCCCTCTTACCATTTGAAATCTCTCCGATTTATTTCCATTGAGCCTGACCGTCCCAAAAGTTAAGCTTAACGTTGATTATTATTACTTAAATAAACCTAAAGAATTCCATTCTTAGAATGATTTCAATAAGTAAATTTGAGAATTTGCAAAAGTTATTTTTTTTTTTTAATTTTAACAGTCCTCCAGTGAAGCTTCGAGGCAGCACTACCATCTTACCCAGCTCTGATACCAGACCATCAGCTTTTCTTATGGCATACTTTAAGTGAATATAGTCTCAACTTCTCAACTTTTTTTCTGTCTTTCTGTTTCTTTTTTTGCGTACATATAAAGCATAAATTATAATATTAATTTTCTCAATATACAGTATAGAAAAATGATACAAAACCAAACAATCCAGACTGCAATATAAAAGGACAAACCATTTTTCGTTAGCAATCACAGACCATAAAAATTACTGAACCAATGTGCACCAAATTTTAGCTAGAACATCTTTATAGTTCAAAGAATGTTTAGCAATAATAAAATTTTCTGATTTTAAATTAAATTGTTATTTAAAAGAGATAAATATGCAGATTTTGAAAATCGATCTCATCATCACTAGTAATGTTTATTTAATATCTAACCTAATTTAAATTCAGACAATGAACAAAAGAAGTATTAATTTTAAGAATTCTTATTTACAAGTTTAATGGTTTCGTTTACAACTAAAGCTAAAGCAAATGACTCTAAAACCCTTCCTGAAACACTGAAGTGTAGAGAATGTACTGATATGGCAGTTTGAATTGGTTATAATATTCTTTAATTTTCCTATATTGATATGTATTCGCTTTAACAATTAGACGTTTCAGCTTGCTGCAGCTGTGTTTGATAAATTAATTTTTTTTATTAGAATTGTTTGAAAATTCTATACAAAACAACGTTGAATAATATGAAAAAATGATTTGCTATTGAAGACAAAATAAAAATCTTTTATTACATTTTTTTTTCTTTTTCTTTATCGTTAGGTTGAAGTATCGATAATAATTTAAACAATTGCCTAATTATATATTAGGTATCACTCAACTATCGCAAACTTTAGCGGAATCGATTCGTTCCTAAGAATTGACTTAGGATCATCGATTCTCATTAACTTATTTTTTTCTAAGAATTAGCGGAATCCAAAATTTACAAATCCCTACTTGATATTTATATATAATATACTATACTATATTATACTAAAAATGTGACGATTCCGATCCTTCGATACATACATCAATTATTCTTAAATATAAAACAATTCAAGATAATTACTTTTAAAATATAATTTATATCTAATAATAAGAGAACAGTTTTTCAAATATTTAACCAACACTGCTCAGTAAAGATTTATAACATTTTTTTTTAAATATCAAGCATTGTTACTCCCAAGCGTAAAATTGTTAAAGATATGTATTTGCTATTGGAAAATAAAAACATAGGATTACTATTTATAACTGCCAAAGCTGTTTCATTACACAATTTAATACTGCCAAACCATTATTTTATTATACGTTTTCGTTATTCTTAAAGGATTTTTAAAATCGCAAAATAAATGTTAGTTTTTATTTCATTAAATGCTCATACTTTACGGCACAAAGAAGACACAAGAAGGCTACAGGCTATAGGCTGAGACCTAATAACGAAATATACAAGGAAATAAATTATTTAGAAACGGACATGAGATTAAGAAGATTAAGGTTCTATGGTAATATGGTGAGGATGCACCCAAAGAGATTAAATAGAGAAATCTTCTATAAAATGAGAGGATACAAGAGTGCTGAGGGTTATATCAAACTGATGCAGAAAGGAACTGAGAGACTGAATATAACAGACCAAGACTGTTAGACCAAGACCTGACTATAGGAAAAGACTAAAAGAAATTCTTAAATTAAGAACGAGAAAAAGATGGAAAGAGGAAAGGAAGGAGAGAAGAGGGATGAAAAGGAGTGAAAATAATGATATTCGCGTGGTCTCTAAGGCCGTTCCGTGAAAAAAAATAAATAAAAATGCTCATACTAGCTTTCGATAAGATTAGGTTTGCTTTTGTAACTTATGTAATAGAAATTTATTTTTAACTGAGGTAACAAACCCGAGAATCGAGGATAATTTGTTTTGGGTACCGGCACCAGTACGGAGAATCGAAAAATATTGGTACGGAGACATTACTTTTATATATGTATTATATATTAAAAAGCTAAATAAATTGTCTTACAGAATCTATATAAAGAAATAACTTGTAAGAAACCAATTTTCAAACTTTGAGGGAATTGGATGATAAAACAAGGCATTTCCCTGAAAGTAATCTTTCCAGAACGCGTTCCGGGCCTAAATCCTGGAGAACTATAACCCAGAAAGCTCCAGAGCGGGTGGAAGTCGAAGCCCTCAATCCTCGACCCAATGGGCCACATACTGCTCTTTATTGGCCGGCCAACAACTTGAGACTATACTCGCTCTTCAGCCTGGAGTTAAAAAGTAATGTTCCAGGATCCTGGAGGCTTATGCCCGCTTTATATCCGTTCTGGAGTAAGTACATCTTCCAGGGGGTGCTTGTCTTAGGAAGAGTTTAACTTCTGGCCTGTACTCTTTTATCAAAGTTAGTTTCTAGTGCCAGTGTTGCATAAGGCTTAGGCAGACAATTTGAGAGGTCTGACCGATCCTGTGATGCCTACCTTAAGATAAGTAATCATATATTGTGAAGTGAGGGTTAAGTTTACAGTGTAGTAGGAACTGTAAAATCATTCATTGCAACTATTCAATATTCATTGCAAAAATTCTAATATAATTTAATTAAATATATTTGCCAACATAACTAATTCATCTTCACCTAATTGTCTCTAATTGAAATAGATTTGGCTAGCATGACAGATGGAATCTAATCAATCATATAGCTCAGGTATTAATAGATAGTGATCTTAGGTCACTAGTGACAATCCCAATATTATTAAACATATAGCACATCGAACCTGAATATCTGATTAATATGGCCTAATTTATAAGACGTTTTTTTCCTCAGCTGATTCGTCTTTAAAATTAAGATCGATGAATTAATTGCCACCTCTATCGTAATTATTTTAATTGAAAACTATAGTTTCGAATGTTAAACATTCATCTTCAGTTCTAAACCATACAAAAATTTTCAAAATAGCACTGTTACATGGATTATATATACTGAAGTTTTTAAAAATGTAATAAAATAAATCGAGTATCGGTACACGCCAGTACGTGATATGTTGAGAATTTTCAACATACGAAACTAGTTTTCAAATAAAAGAATCCCAATAGAAGTGGCAATTAATTCATCAATCCTAATTGTATTGATCCTTCCATACCATCATGCGTACCTCAAATGATTTGTCTTTAATCATGAGCTTGTTGAGTTAAATAGTTCAGAGGTTTTATACAACTATCTCTCCAGTACACACTTTATAGATAGCACTGTTGTTTTTTTTTCATCTTTACTCATGTAATTAATTTATTGTAAAAATTTCTTAAATAAGAGGGTTTTTATCTGTATGGTAAATCTACTTAATTATATAGATTATCCATAATTTTTACTTTTGATTGATTTTAAATTTTCGAAACATATCTTAAAAATTTGATTCGACCCATAATAACTTTTTAACTTACTTGTAATTTTATTACAAACTATTTCTGAAGGTAAGATTACTTAGCCGACAGAGGGAGGGAGAGAGAGAGAGAGAGAGAGAGAGAGAGAGAGAGAGAGAGAGAGAGAGAGAGAGAGAGAGAGAGAGATAAGAGAGAAATTATTTTATTACAAACTACAGAGTGATAGAGAGAGAGATGAGAGAGAGAGAGAGAGAGAGAGAGAGAGAGAGAGAGAGAGAGAGAGAGAGAGAGAGAGAGAGAGAGAGAGAGAGAGAGAGAGAGAGAGAGAGAGAGAGAGAGAGAGAGAGGGGGAGAGAGAGAGAGGGGAGAGAGAGAGAGAGAGAGAGAGAGGAGAGAGAGAGAGAGAGAGAGAGAGAGAGAGAGAGAGAGAGAGAGAGAGAGAGAGAGAGAGAGAGAGAGAAAGAGAGAGAGAGAGAGAGAGAGAGAGAGAGAGAGAGAGAGAGAGAGAGAGAGAGAGAGAGATATGACAGAGGGAGAGATAGGAGGAGAGGAGGACTTTAAATAAAGTCCCTTCTCTATCTATTGCATCAGAATTTAGGCCCATTCCGATTCTCTCAAATTTACCTAAGCCACTGGAAAGATTGGTCAATGCCCAAATTACCCTCCTTAATTCTCTTATGTATCCAAATCATTACAATCCAAAATTCTTCGTAAAATCCACCATGTTCCTTATTATGTAACGAACAAACTTATCCATAAAGATCTTAATGTTCCATACGTTGCTGATTTGGTCCAAAACTGATGCCTATCGTTTTATTGCAAACTCTACACCACCAGTCCCAAATTGCTTCGCACCCAATCCCCAATAACCCTCCAAGGCGCGTGAAAACAAATAAACCTTCTAATGTAGAACTTTTATTGTGCAACAAATGATTAGCTCTATAAAAGATATGGACATACCATTGTAATAATTTTTCACACATTTATTTGATCTATTTATTGTATGTATGTAGTTGTAAATATATATAAGTAATTAAAAATAAAATTCATTCCTTCATTTTCTCGTAAATAAGGCTTAAATATGCAATTATAATAAAATTATACTGTCACACGTTTCTTACATTTGTTAAAATAATTTTTTTTCAAAGTTAAAATAAATCAAATATGTCTAGAAATGATAGATTCTTAAGCGATATAATCATTCAAATCCACTAGTCTCCCAACTTGCCTCACACTCAATTGCCGGTAATGCGCGGAGGTATCTGATAAGGAGATGCCCAAGAAACTTTCTAATGTAAAACTTTTATTGAAGTACTCCTACAGAGTTGTTGATTACATGTTATTAACATATTGTAATCATTGTCCAAAAATTCACAAGTTGTGTGCAATGTTTATATTGGTAAATAGCAATAAATATTTGAAAATAAACTTTTTTTTTCTAATAAATCAACTTATGATTTAAAAAAAAAAAAAATCATACAACTAATCAACTCATTTAAAATAAAATCTGGTGCTAGTATTCATACCTTGTTCCGGGCAATTTTACAAGCGAAATCAGAGAAGAGGTAGCCAGAGAGCTGACCAATGAGCGCCATCTATATGCCGATGTGAGGTGTACGTTCTGCTATCGAGGCAATAAATAGCGATCTGTTTGCAGTGCGTACTGTATCGACAAATGGTGATTGCACTTCCGGCCTCCCGGTTCCAATATGCAATACTGCACTTCCGTTCTCATCGTCCTATCTGCCACTGCCTTCGTTAGCAAAAAATGTAAATATACACTCTCTACAATATAGGCCGCCGAGGGAGGGAGGAAAAATCATTTTAGCTGTTATCTCATTTCCTGTAAAGTTAGTTTTTCATTTAGTTTATCAATTGCTATAAATACTGTGGAACCCTGGAGCTAAGTACGCCGAGTCAGCCGTCTCTTATCAGATAATAAGTTCCCGCGGGTTATTTTCCATTTACGAAAGGTTTTTCGCTTAAATGAAAAACAGATCTAAGTTATGTTTACTTTGGTAAGCACTCTATCGGTCCCGAGCGGCTAAATCGGTTGATTTTTTTTTTCTGTTCTTATAAACTTATATAAAATATCGCTTACAGCAGAAAAACTTTGGAATTCTATCTAGTCATGCTGGGTAAATAAATGGTCATTTATACAAAAATATTTTTTTCTTTTAACTACACTCAGTGTCAAAATGTAAGACACGCCCATTGAAATTAAAAACAAAAAAATCATGAATCCTTTATTTTTTAATGATATTATTTTTTTAATCACAGTTTAAAGTATAAATTATGATATTGAAATGGGGACAATCTTATCAGACCTTGAAGATTATTATTATTTTATTTTTTTTATTCTTTTATTAATAGAATAGATAAATTTAAAACTGTATTTAAAAAAACACATCTAGTAAATATGCGGTATATATAATATATATTGACATGAATAAAACTTGTAGAGAAACTAGCCACTGGTAGTACTCTAATGAATATTTACAAAAGAAGATCACGAGCCCATCTTCTTTTCAGACGCCTCGGAGGATTGCCAGGAATGGAATGGATAGCAAGTTGTGCAACAAGTGGATTTGGATGAGCAGTGAGTTTATTATGAAAGGAGAGGTATCTGGTTCGTGCCAAATCAAAAACGAATGGGATATTAAGGTCATTGTGGATAAGTTTATTTATCACGAAGTAAGGAGCATCTAGAATTTTTCGAAGGATTTTGGATTGGAGTGATTGGATGCGGGAAGAATTCGATGGTTTGGTGGGAGGATTATTTAAATGCAATATCGGTAAATATTGACATTTTAAATGCGTCCAAAATAATAGACACACTTGTTTACTATTTTCTTAATCCTCTAGAGATGAAATCGTTAAAATACCATTTCTACTTCAGTGCAGTGATGAATTTGTTTCAAAATCTAAAAAGAACGTGAGTTATGGGGAAAAATAAGTGTTTCTCCGAAGAAGAGCATCGTTTGATTTCTTCACTCCCCAACGACGGGATGAGTTGTAGTGAAAATAGCCCGTCGAATCAAGCGGAGTTTTTCATAGTTCGCGAAGTTTATTCGGCACGGGGAGACATATGGAACCCACAGTTCTACTGGGAGGCCCCCTGATTTGGCATTAGGAAAGAAACGGAATATTCTTCGAATCGCATCCAACTCTTGTAAAACAGCAAGAGCAATTGCTGAGGAAGCTGGAGTTCAA
Organism: Euschistus heros; assembly: GCA_003667255.2. NCBI lineage: Eukaryota > Metazoa > Arthropoda > Insecta > Hemiptera > Pentatomidae > Euschistus > Euschistus heros. Next base: position 1,164,747 of record RCWM02000079.1, on the reverse strand, counting down.
ACAAAACTAAGGAATGTCCAGAGATTATTAAAAAAAAGTCAAAAACATTAGTTAGAAAAAAATTGAAATGAAAGCCATTTCAAATCACAAATTAGCCCGGATGGCCTTTGCTTGTAATGTGGTATCATGGACCGAGGAGTGGAAGAAAGTCATCTTTAGTGATGAAAAAAAATTCAATCTGGATGGGCCAGATGGATTTTCGTATTATTTTCATGACTTAAGAAAAAAAGAGAAATTTTTATCAAGGCGTCAAATGGGAGGAGGAAAAGTTATGGTTTGGGCTTCAATTGGTTACAGAAAGAAAGGAAATTTGGTATTTGTTTTATCAAGAATAAACTCAGCTGAATATAAAAAATTGTTAGAGAAACAAAAGTTGACTTTTAAAGACGTGTCTGAAGGCACACCAGTTTTCCAGCAAGAAAACACCCTAATACATTCAGCAAAAATTATTAAAGACTGGTTTACTCGCAACTAGACTGGCCTGCTGTCTCCCCAGACCTGAACATTATGGAAAATGTTTGGGGAATTCTTTCAAGAAGGGTTTACTCTTAGTCAAGACAGATCGGAACAATCGAGGATTTGAAATCTGCAATTCTGGCTTCATGGGAACAAATACTTCAAGAAACAATCAAACAATTGTACGATTCATTACCAAACAGAATTTTTGAATTAATAAATGGTGGTGGAAAGGCCACGAAGTATTAAAATGAGTTTTATTTATTTTTACCAGGGAGCCTGTAATTTGAAAATTTAAAAAAATGTATACATTTTTGGATTGAGAACCAAAATACAAGTAGGTTGCTGATTAACTTCAGTTGAGTGATAGATTATTTTAATACTGTTTTACGGGTAATTTGAAAAGTGTGTATAACATATTGACACTAAGTGTAAGCTTCTAGGAATCATAGAAAATGGTAGAAGTCATCAACGTAGAATCAATTACAAAGTCTTTAGAACCATTAAAAACCAATCAGACATATCTCAAAAATACACTGTTCACTACAATTTTTTTGGTATTTTATACATCGGAGAAAAATATAATCAGAGATGCAGTCAAAGAGAAACGCTACGTCTAAGTAGAAAGACTTTAATGTGTGCCAACGTTTCGACCTGTCTTGCAGGTCTTCTTCAGGGCTATAAAGAACAAAATACTAGATGTTCATGACATGGATAAAAAACAATATACAACAAAGGCTTTAGAAAATGACAAACACATATATCAGCAATAATACAAATCAGCAATGTAATGGCTAAGGACAAGAAAGGAATGATAAAATATTCCCAAGTTTTGAAGCTAATTAAAAAACAATAACCTTCTTTCCTTCTGTCCTTTCCTTCTCTTTGTTGTATTTTTGTTATATTTTTATTTCTATTTGCATCATTTTGTTATTTCTCTGTATTATTTTATATTGCGTTGTACACTTGATCATTAAGGCATTGCCATTATTGTATTTATCTCCCTTTATTGTATTTATATTATTTTGTTGTTTTGTTATCAAATGGCCTCTCTGTTGTTTCCCTTTCTTTAAATTTTTGTTACTTTTTCATTGTTTCATTTTCCCTTTCTGTATCCATGTTTGAAATGAGCAAAAACATGTTTTGTCAATAAAAGCGTTTCTATTATGAAAATCCGAAATTTAAAACATCCTTTGCGTACTGAACAGATCATTTTGTGGAAGGCCTAGATGATCGTATGAACATGGCCGATTGTGAGCAAACGGTGAGCCTGGTATCAATTGTTTCATTAAAGGAGATTAAATTTACGTTTTACATTTTTTAACTCCCCATTATTCTTTATTCATTTCTACATGGTTCAGAGCTCATTTGCTCCATCTTTAAGTTCTACAATCATTTATATTCTATTTACAATTCCATTATTGCTTTCAGTATTATTTAAATATTGCTTTTACTATTATATTTAAAAATATTTGAATTTTTACCTTACAACTGTGATATTCTCACATGGTCACATTTATTGACACTGACACTCTACTGGGCAATGTTCAATCATTGTTCTGTTTATTTATTACTTATACATTATGGCCTTTTAATTTGGTTCTTATTTGCCGATTCCATTTTCAATCTATTAACTGTATTGTTATTAATATTTACATTTTTTTTTAATTACTAATGATTTTTATTCTTATATAAACTAATTATATTTTCAATCTATCTATTAATTTTGCATAACTTGTGCCTATTTTATGTGTATCTGTTTTGTAGTTTACAGCCTGGTCTATTGTTTTATTTATATAAATTGCTTCCATTATTTTTCTATTTTTTGTTTTATTTTCATGATTTAATATCTTTGTATTTTCGAAGTCAAATTCATGTTTGAATTTGTTTGTATGTCCGCACAGTGCAGTCTTATTATTCTTCCTTTTGTTATTTGTTCTTTTACAGTCATATCTATGCTGGTTCACTCTTTTAATAAAATTCTGTTTGGTTCTAACTCATCCTACCGCTGTCCTCACCACTTACGCTGATGACACATGTGTGTTATCAGTAAACAATGATCCCTTCATTGCCTTCCAAACACTCCAATCCCATATCCTAACCCATCGGGAATGGTGACAAAAATGAAGAATAAAAAAAAATCCAAAAAAATCTCACCAAATAACCTTTCCCTTCGCCGTAAACTTACGACTTCCTGTCTTACAGTATCCTTTAATAATATCCCACTCATCCCTGTTGAACAGATCCGCTAGGTCTCCAACTGGACAAACGTCTAATTTGGAATCCACATAAAAGAATAAAACGACAAGAAGCTGCCCGTCGTTACAGATTACTTCAACATTTACTAGACAAACGTTCAAAGCTCCCAATTAATTACAAAAGACTAATACACATGACTGTGATTAGACCTATCTGGACGTACGGAGTTGAGCTTTGGGGCTCGACTAAAACATCCAATTCATCTCGTATCCAATCCTTACATTCTAAAATCCTTCGAAAAATCCTCAATGCACCTTACTTTGTCACCAATAAACTTATCCATAAAGATCTTAATGTTCCATATGTTGCAGATTTAGCCCAAACCAGATATCAATCCTTCCATAGTAAGCTCTATAAACACTCAAATCCCCTAATTTCTCAACTTGGTTCCCACACCATTCCAAAATTTTAATAACAATTTTCCTAAATTTCAGCATGTCCTTTAATAAAGAAAAAATATGAAAAATCTTATTCTGATAGAAATAATTTTTGCTCGTACTTGGAGGGTTAAAGTGTACTCAAAAATTACCCGAACCCTAATTTGTTTTTAGGAGTTATTAAATACTGCTTAATTTATTTTTATAAGGTACTATATGGTGCGGAAATAAATTATGAAATATTAAAAAAACAAAGCCCAATTATTAAAGCAGATTAAGTGAATCTTAAACGCAAGTTTATGTTATTAATAATGTTGGTGAGGTAGTTACGGGCTAGTTGCAGGGGCAAAAATTAACTTTTAATGAAAATCCAGGTTGCACTAACCGTCTTGGAAATTTATTTTAAGAGCCGTGGCCTCTTTAATTAATAACAGGCCTAATCTGGAGCCTTATAAAATTTAACACAAAATAAATTCCAGCTCCAGCTCCAGGAACACTAGCTGGACTTTACTGCCTCAAGTTAGCGGAAATTAGCTGTTGGGTTTACATCTGAGCGCCGCCCCCTGCATCGCGGAACAAGAGTTCCATGATCCATCATCTGTTTAGGGGCGAGATAAATTAAAAGTTCTAAAGATAAAATACCCGTGCTCTTTTTATCCTGAATGTCCTTTTCAAAGTAAGAAAAGATTTAATAAATTTTTAAAAGGATAACGATGGCGAAATTTCCAAATAGACAACAATGGCGGAATATGCTTCGGTTATCTTACAAAAATTAAAACTTAGAAGATCTCAAAAGTGTCTTGTGAAAAGGATGTATCGGAAAGATCTAACAGAATCCTTTGGGCGTAATAGCAGTTAAATCCTGAAATCCTTAAGAACAAAAATTAAAAGAACAATAGTAGCAGAATATCCTTCGGTTAACTTAAAAACCGTTAAATTCTAGATTATTTGAACATATTATCCTCTAGAACTAAAACTAATATATATGTGGCCTAAAGATATCCTTCCGCCATCTTAAAATAGTATCCTTGAGGACGAAAACTAATGAAATCGTTAAATCCTAAAACAAAATAAATAAATAAATAAACGAAAAATATAGAAACTAATTCTAAGCGGGGAGGAGAGTGAGAAAGAATATCCTTCAGCCGCCAAAAATCGTTAGTTTCTGGTAGATCTGAAAATAGTATCCTTTGGGCTATTGTTAATCCGTAAGGAAACATCTGCCAGGATATGTCCTTTTAAAAATTGAAACAATTAAATGAATTTTCAAAAGAACGGAAGCTAATTTTTCAGGATGTAAATTTATGTATTTAAATGTAAAGTAAATTCAATGCTCTACAACTTCGATTCTGACATTTTTTTCTGAGGAACGATGATGGAAGGCATTAGAATGTTGACAAAAAGTGAGGTAAAAATTATTTGTTTGCGAAAATAATCGACTTGTAATAACATATATGGAAAGCGTTAGAAGTTCGACAAATATGTATAGAATCAGTTTAATAGGAAATTTAATTAGCTTCAATTTTGAATAAAAACTTATTTTTCTAGTGATCACTATTTTCGAGATATTGCCAAAAAATACAATAACGGGACCTTTTCACCTTCCACCAACGTTAGCTTTTTTTTGTAACTACTCCTAACGATGCGCTGAGTTCTCTTCTCATTTCAGCACCCACTGACTGGACTATCCGTTAATGTTTATGGTATGGCGTCGTCATCGGACCTTATTTCTTCAGACATGAGAATGGAATTGGTAATAGTAATCGCTATAGGACCATGTTAATAGAATCTCTTTAGCCAGAACTTGAGGATATCAATATTGAAGAGATGTTGTGGTTCCAATTAGATGGCGCTACGTGTCACACAGCTGGTTTGGCGAATGGATCATCTCTAAAGGAGCATTTGTAAATTGGCCACCAGGATCATGTAATTTGATGCCCCTGAATTGTTTTCTTTGGAGCTATGTGTAAGCATAAGTATATACACTGCCGGTCAAAAGTTTGAGACCACCCTGAAACGATACCAGTAAATTTAAAAGTTTGATGTTAGGTGAAAAATAAATGGATTTAAATAAAATTAAACGCATTTATATAGTTTATACCAAGATCTTTAAAGTTCATCTACCTTTAAGGGAAGAAATTAAAATTAAGTTTTCAATACATAATTTAAAACAAACTGTATTTTCCATATTAATTCCAACAATTTCGTTTGCCGACAGAATAACCTTGGATTAAAAAATTTGAAATTTGAATTAAAAATTGAGAAACGAAAATCTCCCATTCATATTAAATGAAGGCAGCGGGAATTTTTGTTTAATTAGATATTTATGAACTAAGTTCCTTTTTTTCCTGAGTGGAATAGCTCGTAATTGATTTATTACGGAGAAAATCTCAAAAGTGAAACAAAGTGTTTTTTACTTATAAATAAAAACATCAACATAAAATTAGATAGAAAAAGAGAGGCGGAACGATATTAAAGATATTAAACTTTTAAATTTACATACTTTGGCTCAGGGTGGTCTCAAAACTTTTGACCGGCAGTGTATAACAATTCACAGCCTTTGGATCAGTTATTCGCAAAATACACCTAAAATAATTGCATAGAGTGATCAGAAATTGGAGCGACCAGGTGTTAGAGTGTCAACGAGCCCGTAGTGTACATTTAAACAATATCTTATTCCAAATATAACTGCATAGTTCAAGTTTAAAAATAAAATAAGACTCGCCAAACATTGTTGTTTTATTTAAACTTAATATTTTATCATTCTTAATGAAAGACACTCTATTATTGATAGTTCCATTAATCATTATTGTACTGCAATGTAAAGTGACAGACGTGATGACGACGAATGCGCATGAACATATGGGAGAGAGTGTTTTGTTAATAAAGATTTTAAATTTGATGAGAAAAAAACAAAAGAAAAACAGATGCCAGTGAGCTAATGGCAATATATAATTAGTGTTTGAACAAAAAACTTTACTTTTAGTGTGAAAGAAGGAATGACACTGGAGTGTGTCTGTGCTCTCTCTATCTCTGTATATCTTGAAGTATGTTAAATTAAATAGTTCTATATGTAAATTACAGAATTAATTAAACATAGCTATTTAAATAGTTGTAATAAGTTAACCATAAAATTTGCTATCATTACAATTAAGGATTATATTGATGGAATGTTTGTTTATGAACGTTAACCGTTAAATGGCTTAAATGTTAGACAAACGCCATATGTTTAATTTAGATTAATTAATAAAATTATTTGTTTTATCTCTTTAATCACTGATAGTTACGGTTATGTCAGAGTAATTGTAAATCTATAAATATATAAATGAATGTGTGTATGTCTGTACTCGATAGATTCAAAAACCGTACATCCAATCGCCGTGAAAATTTGGGAAATTATTTGGTATATCCCCGGGAAGGTTTTTGAAAAAAAAAAAATTTAAATCAGAGTTGAGGTTCTAGGTGTATGTAAATATCAAAATAACATTTATTTTTTATAAATACTACATTAGTGCAGGTGTTTGTAAACAATTAGCAATAAAACATATGTTCTAAATTAATCTATATCTATACTATTATATAAAAGGTCAAGCTATTTTTCGTTGGTTATAACGGAACAATGTTATATAGAGCTAGAAATTGATAATAAAATATCTAGTGTGACGTATGGATCCTAGGGATATTTAATAATCCAATGATATGTGGTTAGCGGCATTCTACACCAGAGATTGCAATGGTAAAATTATTAAACCCCTCTGTACCAAATTTTAACTACAAAATCTTCATAACTCTAGGAAGATTTTAAATAGTATAGTTTACTATAATAATAATTTAAATTCACAGTGTTAAGTGGCAGAAGTTTGTCACTCTGTTGCACGTTATTGCCCTATCAAAATATCGATTATTTTTTGATATTGTGTTGAAAAAATTGGCAACCTAACCATAGCTTTTGATGAAGGTTTTAAGAAGACTAATATTTCAATTATTTCAAATTCATTTTAATGTTTCAGGTTAATTTAATAAATTGTACCATCGGTTGTGTGAAAGAGCAGTAATATTACCAACTAATACTATAGCAGAGGATATTAAAAACATTATTATTGAAAAAGTAAATTGTGACATAGAGAATATCTCTATTGATAGGGTTGTAAGCACTGATAATGCAGTCCATTATCCGCCAGAGTTTCTTCCTAAAACGTCTCTGTCCATCTAAATTACCAACTCATAGATTAGATTTAAGGATTGAATATTCAATAATGCTTTTGAGTAAATCATTATAAGTTCATCTAAGTCCGTTACTAATAAGAGTGGGCGAAGCCGTGACTGGGGATGCTAATTATTTATATATATATGTAAGTATTATTCGAATACATATATACTTTGAGGAATATTACGTTACTCCGTCCACGCCTATTAAAAAACATTTTCCAATAGAAGTGGCAACTAATTCATCAATCTTATTTCATTAATCCTTCTATACCATCATGAATACCTTATGTGTACATTTGTTAAAACTATTACATTTTTCTGGTTTAATTTAAATATAACTATCCAGCAAAAGTATTATGTATAAGCCGGTTGGACTTCTAGTTGTGAATAGGAAGGGTGTATAGGGCTCGGGAAATGGGAAAAGTTTGTAAATTCTACCCTTTTCGAGGTCTGGGGGGAGGAAGGAAGAGGTCCCTGGGATTTATCTCCGGTCAGTTCTAATCCCGAAGTGGCTAGTCCGCTCTAACGTTCTCTGCGCTATCGAGAACTTTTTGTTTGGAGGGGAAGATAATTTTAAAAAAACAAAAACTATTTCGTATATAATATTCCTAATTATCGAAGTTTTGAATAAGGAAATATCTTTAAATGATAATTGTATTGGGTCGTAAGGAAATTAATGAGGGTTTATGGTTTTAGGATAACCCTCAAAAAATAAACAAAAAAAACTCCCTGATTGGTAAAAGCAATATATCGTGGATATGTCTATAATCTACTGCTTTTCCCAATTTAAATTTTTGGAATAAAATTTCAAATTACTTGAATTAATTATTGAATTTAATTAACGAATCAATTATTATACTGGTCCACAGTATTTTTGTTAAATGGCTAAATGTGGCTGTCTCATATGTACAGCCTTGGCCAAAAGTATTAGGCACCATGAAAAATTTTCTTTTTAATTTTAATAAGTTATTGTTCAATCATTGTTACACCCAAAACTCGTTTTGTTGACAAAAATACTTCCTTTAAATAGATTATTTTCAACCATTGCCCCCTACTTCATACGATACACCAGGGGAAACTATAATGTAACGTAAACTAAAGGACTCAGTACAGTCGCTACTCTCTTACTGCAACTTGAGAAAATTGTTGTTGTATTTTATTGTGAATATTACAAAAAAAATTCATTTCGGGTTTTTTTGAATTCAAAGAACTGTGTGAGATTGAACGTGCAATGATTTTATGTCATCGGAAGGAACTGAGATTGCTAAAACTATGAAGTGCTCCCGATGTGCTGTTCAATATACACTTATGAGACAGCGGATCTGTAACACATTTCCTCGCTACCTAGAGTAGGAGAAAAGTAAATAACAGGGGCACGTTATAAGATTTTTTGTGAGAACATCTCTTCAAAATCGCAAGAAAACATCGAAAGAACTGGTTGAAGAAATTAAAACCTTGTGTTCTGTCGATATTTCTGCTCGGACAGTAAGAAGAAGACTAGGAGAGAAAGATATGAAGGGATGTAAAGCCAGGAAGAAACCGCGGCTTAGTGAAGCCAATCGCAAGAAGAGCCTGGGCAAAACTTCACCAAAACTGGACTGCTGAAGATTGGGCAAAGGTAATTTGGTCAGATGTAAGCAACTTTGAGGTAATTCAATTATTGTAAATCCAAGGTCACTTTATGCTGCTAAGGCTAATCGGACGATGCTACGGCCCAATTTACTTTTAACTTTGTTTATTTCCAATAACACTGGACAACAAAATTTAACTTTTTGTCTGTTTAATGAATTACAATGGGTGTTTCTTTTAGAATTTGGTGCTCTGATTGCAAATTTGAAAAACATTTTTGTTTCAGGGGCAGGGATTTTGTATAATTTCAAAATAAAAAGTAACATAGTGTTAAAACAAGCAATTTTATTTAACCAGCTTTCATACCGTAATTTAAATCAAAATGTAGCCTTTGATGATTTCCTGCTGTATTTTGCGGCTGGTACCTTCTTTTCAAAGAATAGTCTTCCAACATATTTTGATTCCACTTTCCGTGGTATCGTTTCTCCAGAGTGGATATTTCTTGATGGAATCGCTCATCGTGTTCATCACTCACAGCCCCAAGATTTTCAGGGAAGAAATCCAAATGCGAGTCAAGATATTTAGAGACATATTACATCCTAATGCCTTATACTTTTGTTCATCAGAAACCAGCTCTCTGCAGTTCTCTGCTTTTTTATTTCCAAGAAATTCTTTCACAACATTTTTAAAAGAAATCCAAGCTGATTTTTCGGTTCCATTCAAACAATCCTCAAAGTTTTGATGCTTCATAAGCTCCCTTATTTGTGGACAAACAAATCCACCTGATTTGTCCTGGTCACCAACTTGGCACCTAAAATAAAGGCTATATGCCTTTTTTACTAAGGGAGCAATGCTTTCCATAACTTAAATTTAGAACAAATAAATAGAATATATTAATCAAGACACGTTCATAGCTATGAAATATATCTTTTTTTTTTACAAAATTTAAAATTACAAAAAATCTGAGCCCCATGGACAACTTTGATGGTCATATTTGGAATTGCCAAGGCTCAAAAGTATTAGGCACCTACATAAAAGTATTAGGGAATAAAAATGACTTCAACCATTTACATCATATATTTTTTTAATCATAAAAAACACGATTTAATACTTCGTCATCAAACCATTTGCTTTTATTACCCCAATTATTCTTTTTGTTAACAAGTTGTGTACAATCTTTTCTAACTATTTTTCCCACTCTTCTTTCAATAATGTAAACAAATTGTCTTTGTTTGTAGGATTACGTTTACCAACTCTGATTTTTAATTTAGCCCACAGGTGTTCAATGGGATTGAGGTCTGGGGACTGAGGAGGCCAGTCAAGAACATTGATATTGTTTTTTTCAAACCATTATCAACTTTTGCGTAAAACGTGGCATAGAGCATTATCCTGTTGAAAAATAATATTGACAATGTCATCAGGTTCAAAATTTTTTTTTTTATTCATCCTCCCCTCGCACAAAAACATTTTTCCAGCTTTTGAAGCCCCTTACAACCCCAAATCATTATGTTTCCTCCACCATGTTTTACAGTAGGGACAACAAAATCTGGGTGCGAGGCTTCGCCTGCCCTTCTTCGTACAAAAACTGCTCCAGGAGTTCCAGAAATCTGCACAAAATTAGATATTTTAATTAATTCGAAAAAATAATTATATTCTTGCATTTAAAACTTGTTTTAGGGATTTTTCGCAACTTTTAATTTCAATTTACAATAATTGGATTACCTCAAAGTTGCTTACGTCTGACCAAATTACTCCTTGTTTTTTGCATTAATTCCTTAATGCCACTGTTATCGAAGCTCTATTTAACATAAACACTATATAGAAGCGGTTATTCAAGCGGAGAGTTAAGCTCCGCTAGTATCGCCGCTCTCCTCGCTTATCGCAGCTCCAGCATAAACGGACCCTAGGAGATACTCACCCTGTAGATTTGTATATCCCTTCTCATCGAATTGCTTCCTTTGAAAAATCCTTTATTAATCGCACAGCTTTATTTTGGAATTCCATACCCATTTCGATCCGCAATGCTCCTTCTCTCACTTCCTTTAAACATAATTTATTCATCTACCTCCTCAATTATCAATATTCCGAAATTATGTAATAATATATTAGTGTTAAAATATTTATTTTTATTAATTATTATTATTTTTTTTTTTTTATACATTTATTGAAATTTACAACTGTACTGAATATATACATCGAGTAAATGTATTGACAACGATTATAATAACATGTTAAAACTTGAAAAGAACTACTCATCAGTAGCACTTTATTAAAACGTTTACACAAAAGGTCTCTAGGGCATCTTCGTTTCAGGCGCCTCGGAGGGTTATCAGGAATGGATTAGGAAGCAAGTTGAGAAACTAACGGATTTGAGTGATTATGGAGCTTACTATGAAAGGATAGGTATCTGGTGTGGGCTAAATCAGCAACATATGGAACATTAAGATCTTTATGGATAAGTTTTTTTTTTTTTAATTTTTAATTTATTTAATTTATTTTGTTTTTCTCATATAATCCCGAAGACTTGTTTTTAAATCTAAAATTTCACGATAAATATTTATATGCATAAAATTTATGTTCTATTTAAGTTGCTGCCTGATATGTACGCAGTCAGACAATAATACATTTTTATTGTACTTTTGTATTATTCTTAGGGGACAACGTGTCCCTAAATAAAGATTATTTTTCATTTCATTCATTCAACCTTTTATTTTTTCTACACGTATATATATGTCTTCTGGCTGGTAGTACAGTCAATGGGAGCTGAAATGAGGGATGTAGATTGCATGAAATATGCCATTACTTTTTACCTCAACTCACGCTATCGTCTCAATCCACATCATTAAATTTCTTGATCTCTGTGTCCTGTTTAAATCTTTCATCGGTCGTACCAATTTCCTTAACACGAGCGGTCGCGCGTTGTACAAAGTACAACACCCTGTTTTTTTATCCGTTTTTGTCTAGATTTCGATTAAATCTATTAAATAAAATAGTTTGACCATTCTACATTTAAAGTAGAGTATATGTACCTAATATTACTTATGCGAATTATAAATTAAAATATGTTTACGACTGAACATAATAAAAAACAAATTTATAACTTGATAAATTTTATTTACAATATTACAGTGAAATATAATTATTTGCAGGTTTAAAATGGTTATTTTTGTGATCAAGTATTTATAAAAATATTTTATGAGGAATTATTTTTACAAATAAAATGTAAATATCCTATTATACATTATCTATATTTTTTCTTCCTCATCTAGTTCTGAAAAATTCGAGAAATATATTCCAATTTTTAGTTTTTCACATTATTAAAACATTCCGAATAATTATTACTTCGCTGACTAAGATAAACAAAATTATAAATGCAAAAGAATCCTACTTACATTATATCGAATCCAGCTAATTTCCGAGAAAGGGACGAGAAAATACCAAAACGAGAGCGGGTGCTTGTTGTACTTTGTACAACACTGAGGACTAAATATTTTTTAATTTAGGAAACACTTCCTCATACCACATTGAAAAATTACTGGCAGCAAATAACTCTCCAGGAATAGGTAAAAAAATAGGTAAGGAATTTCCAATTTTCCTGGAAGCTCACCGGAAGCGTGAGAGGAGAGAGAGAGAGAGAGAGAGAGAGAGAGAGAGAGAGAGAGAGAGAGAGAGAGAGAGAGAGAGAGAGAGAGAGAGAGAGAGAGAGAGAGAGAGAGAGAGAGAGAGGGAGAGAGAGAGAGAGAGAGAGAGAGAGAGAGAGAGAGAGAGAGAGAGAGAGAGAGAGAGAGAGAGAGAGAGAGAGAGATAATGACCTATTTTAAACTTAAAATTATTTTATTACAAACTACATGTGATAAGAAGATCATTTTCATTTTTTCTATGATTCTTCAAAAGTAACCTGTACCACTTACAACCCATGAAGGGTCTCGGGTTCAGCACTTAGGTAGGCTGTACTGTTTCTAAGCCAACGGTTGTGAAAGGAGGTGGTTTGGGCCAGAATCACGCTCAAACCGCCAGGTTTTTTTTCCCCCAATTAAGGGTACCCCACTTTTTTTTTTAGGAGGCTGGGTGTGCCCCAGGAGGGTCACCCGACCTCGAATTCGGTCCACGGCCGAAATAACAGAAAATAAATTTTCTGCCTTCAGTCGGACTCGAACTCGGGCCCGGGAGCATGGTAGTCAAGTGCCTTACCCACTGAGCTACCGCGCCTCCTTATTCTTCAAAAGTATTATTTAAATAATTTTTACCTTCTCAAAGCTATACTTCATTGTCTTCATTACTTTTCAAGGCTGGAGATATAACATGAAGATATAGATAGATAGAGCGAGAGAGAGAGAGAGAGAGATAGAGAGAGAGAGAGAGAGAGAGAGAGAGAGAGAGAGAGAGAGAGAGAGAGAGAGAGAGAGAGAGAGAGAGAGAGAGAGAGAGAGAGAGAGAGAGAGAGAGAGAGAGAGAGAGAGAGAGAGAGAGAGAGAGAGAGAGAGAGAGAGAGAGAGAGAGAGAGAGAGAGAGAGAGAGATTGAAATTGAGCGAGAGAGAGAGAAAGTGAGAGAGAACAAGTCGAGTGTTGTACAAAATACAATAGCGCGACTAGTGGAAGGATAATCGAGTTTGAACTCTTAAAATAAATTTATACGAATACCACTTGTAAGTAAAAATCGAATAATTTCCAAGAAGTGAAATGCTAGAGAGGTAAGAAAACATTTTTGTTGAGAAGAGGATAGTAAAATATTGATTTCCAAACAAACAAAAAAAATAAAAATAAATCTAATCAATGTATACACTTCATTAAACAGTAATTAAAAGAAAACAAGCCTGCATACATTTCCGGAGAACAGATATCGTTAGCTTAATTGTTCTTCCAATGAATCATATTTCCTTCCTTTTTTCTTTTATTCATCTGCTTGATATTCATATTTCAACAATAAAATAATCACTACTAAACCAAAAAAAAAAACCAAGTATTTAATTTAAAACAAATTACTGAAACCTATTATGACAAAAGGAGCAGGACTTCCGGATTCTGCAAAACCCACAGGAGCCTTAAATTCAAAAGCACCAAAAACATAGCACACCATGTTTTACACATACCATTTCTACAATAATACCATTACATAAACTTAAAAAACAACAACTTTTCCGTTGGCTTAAGCTCATCTGGCTATGTGATCTGTTAGATTAATTTTTATTCTTGTTTTATCTTCCGTTTGATCAATATTATTTTTTTAAAACAGTACATCACTAACGAAATTATTAAACATGGGCCGATTATGACTTTGGCAGACTAGTCGACTATATCTCGGAAACAGTTGTCTCTAGAAAAATATGTTACAGTTTGAAATAAAAGCTAATTAAATTTCCAATATATTTGTTTCTATACATATTTGTCGAGCTTTAAACGATTTTCGAGATATACGCTATTAAAAATCGATAATTTTCGAAAACAACAATTTTTTCTTAACTTATTGTTATACCTTTGCTTCAAGTGTCTAAAACGCGTATATGAAATTGAAGTAGATTTAATGCTCTATGACTTTGATTCTAACAGTTTTTCTGAGAAACGAGCATGGAAGGCAGAAGAAGCAGGTTGTCAGTTGTCAAAAAGTGAGTTAAAATTGTTTTTCTTCAAAGTCATTAATTTTCAATTAGGTACCTATGTCTCGAAATTTGCTTCTAGTGCAAATTTTTGACAAAAAGTGAGGTAATACTTTTTTTTTTTTTCGTAAATTACCTATTTTTAATAACCTTCATCTTGTAAGCGGTTTGAACTTCGACAAATATGTATAGTATTAATTTTATAGGAAATTTTGTTAGCTCATAGTTTAATTTGAAACATATTTTTCTGAATATAAAACCAGAACATTACATTATGACTCACAATGAGTCGTTTCAGGATATTGCTATTCAAAACAAAGAACGGAAATAGCTTGGCATACCTGAGAAAACATATTTCTTATTGCAAAACATCTTTTATTTTTTTTCTTCCTAAAGAATCTTATAGAAAGTTCACCTTATTTTAATGAGTTTGCCTTTAGGCGGCGGTTATAAAACCACATTACTTTATGACCTGATTTCCAAATGACAACTTCTGCGGAGTAAAAAGTACTTCCCAGAACTCAGGTCCGATAGTGTCACGGAACAGCAATAAAATCGACTAATTAACTGTCGACATTCAAATCGATTTGACGGCGCTCGGAAATACTCAATCGATTAGTATATTTTTTTCGACCGTTCTCCGAAATCGCCGGAAATACTAAAAGATTTTTTTTAGATAATTTATAGTATTACTCTAAGCTTCGGGCTAGTTGGTTATTTCATTTTAAAACATTAAAATGATTTACAGGGAGTACTATTTCAGCATTTGCTATGCACTGGATATAAATCAGGGATAATTCTAAATAGGATTCCACAGGTGTTCTCGCAGAGAAAAATAATTCTCATTCTACCTGAGCGTGTTAGTCAGCTAATTAAATATTAAATTGAAGCTTTATTTATTTTTAATTTATAACTGAAAAAAATAAAATATAATCAATAAATATACTCTTATAAATAAAGGTTTGTGTTATTTAATTTTCTCATCGTACGTCAGTGGACTCCAATAGAAATTGTAATTAAATATATAATCAATTCATTTGAAAACGAAGCATCATTTTTTAATTATTGAAATGTATTACAATATGAAACGAATTTAATATAAGAAATGTAAAAAAATAAAAATTTGATGAAATTACTTCTAATTAAAGTATAAGTATCACTGTTCACATTTAATTATAATCAGTTAATATAGGTACGATGGTGTAGAAGGAATAAAAATGGTTGAAAAATTACACACATCTATAATATTTAGTTTATTATAAGACCAGTTTTAAATTTTAAATATTCATCATCTGTTCTAAAAACCCATAATAATTTTAAAGAATCAGAACTTTTACATAAAAATTAACATTATTGTTAGAATTTTGAAGAATTTTTAACATTAAAACCTGTCTTCAAATTAAATTATCGATAGAAGTATGTAATTTATTCATTCTAATAAATACACAATTTCATTACAGATATTTGTATATCATTCGCCGATTCGAATTGTAGTTGGCGATTAGTCGGTCATTTTTATTCATTTATACTTCTATTCTTCTGCTCGTCGTTACAGACTACTTCTAAATTTACTAGACAAACGATCAAAGCTCCCGGTTAATTATAAAAGACTTATTTACATGATTGTGATTAGACCTATTTGGACGTACGGAGTTGAGCTTTGAGACTCTACTACACCATCCAATTCATATCGTATCCAATCCTCAGAATCCAAAATCCTTCGAAAAATCATAAATGCCCCTTGCTTTGTCACCAATAAACTTATCCATAAAGACCTTAATGTTCCTTATGTTGCTGAGTCAGCCGAAACCTATCCTTTCATAGTACCAGGTATGCAAGTTTAAAATGTCGTTTTAATTCCAATAGAATGCGCTCTTAGCCTATTGAAGGATTTGCTTATCTCTAAACGCTATTTTGTTTGTTAGTCATTTGTTTACAAAAGTCAGTTGTTTTTAAGTCGTTTACGTGGACGTATCATACCTTTCTTTGGTGTTAAAAATGTCTAATTTTAAGCCAAATAAAGAGCATTTGCGGCATGTCATGATTTTCTTATTTAATCAAAAGAAAAAGGCATCTGAATGTCATCGAATTCTTGTTGAGACTTATGGCGATGTTGCTCCAACCGTCAGGACATGTGAACGTTGGTTTCAAAGTTTCAAACGTGGTGATTTTGATGTTACTGATCAAAAACGAGAAAAATCGACCAAAAAAGTTTGAGGACTTCGAATTGCAATCTTTATTAGACGAAGACAATACCCAAACCGAACAAATAATGGCAGAACAGTTGAATGTCACTAGGCAAGCCATTTCCGATCGCCTGAGAGCTATGGGAAAGATTCAAAAGGTTGGAAAATGGGTTCCACATGAATTGGACGAACGGCAGATGGAAAAAAAAAAAACTGTGTGCGAAATGCTGCTTTTACGCCACGAAAGAAAGGGTTTTTTGCATCGAGTTGTAACTGGCGATGAAAAATAGATTTATTTTCAGAATCCCAAACGAAAAAAATCATGGGTAACGCCAGGACAACCATCCACATCGAGTGCAAGACCGGATCGTTTTGGGAAGAAGACAATGCTGTGTGTGTGGTGGGATCAGAAGGGAGCAGTCTACTACGAGCTTCTCAAACCCGGCGAAACAGTCAATACCGAGCGCTACCGACAACAAATGATCAATTTGAGTCACGCATTGATCGAAAAACGCCCAGAATGGGCTCACAGGCACGCCAAAGTCATTCTTCAGCATGATAACGCTCCTGCACATTCAGCCAGATTGACTAAGGAAACGATTTCTTCGCTTGGTTGGGAACTCCTACCCCACCCGCCGTATTCACCTGACCTGGCGCCTTCTGATTATCACCTCTTCTCATCGATGGGACACTCATTGGCGGAGCAACACTTCAACAATTTCGAAAACGTACGAAAATGGCTCGATGAATGGATTTCAAATAAAGATGAAGCATTCTTTTGGAATGGTATCCATATATTGCCCGAGAGATGGACAAAATGTGTAGAAAGCGAGGGTCAGTACTTTGAATAAAATATATTATACTTTTTTTTAAATTACTGTGTATATATTTTAAGAAATAAACGACATTTTAAACTTGCATACCTGGTAAGCTCCATAACCACTCAAATCCACTAGTTTCTCAACTTGCTTCCCACTCCATTCCCCATAATCCTCCGAGGCGTCTGAAAATGATCGAACTTTGAGATAAATGATAAAAAAAAAAAAAAAATAGTTTAATAACATAAAATGTAATCAAGAACTTCTATAGTACTGAATAAAGAACTTACGTAAGCAATTTTTTTTTTTAAATTATTTTTTGTGTCATAATTAAAAAATATAAATTCTTAATTAAAATATGATATTTAAGTCGGAAATGTAACTTCTATTTTAGTAATTTACATACATTTTTATTTACAATTAAATGTAAAAAAATTTTTGGTTTATATGTATATATGTTCATAAAAACATCTTTTTTGGCCTTATTGAATTTCAAAATTCACAATGAACTATCTAATCTAAGTAAAGTAAATTGCTCATTTTTGCTGTATTATTTTTAATGAAACAATCCGATACACACTGACCAAAGAAAAAGAAACAAACAAACTATATAAGATAAACAAATACCTGTAGCTAGATGTTTTGACGACTATAAAACTATAAACAAAGCACCTCGAACATTGTCGATGTCACCCCAAAATGAGAACTTCTCATCTTCCCCCTACCGTTAGCTCACCCCCCCCCCCCTCCCAGGGAAAAGAACTTTTAGTATGTTTACCTTCCAACTATTCCTAACGAAGCTATGAAGTCAAAAATTATCGGATATTCCATGCACTCTACACCTCTTATTCCAGCACTCATTGATTGGACTATATCTGGGATTCGTCAATTTCCGATTCCAATGATTCTAAAAAAAAAAGAATGTGTATTGAGAATCGATTCTAAGGATCCGATCAATACTGTTGACGTAGAAAATAAATTTTTGACACCTAATTATGTAATTAATTCTTCTCCGAAATAAGAGAATCAAAATAAATCCAAGCAAATTCCATCAAATAACCTTTACCCTTTATGCAAAAGTAACAAAAATGAACAATTCCGTATGTCCAAATTGATAAATAATAAATATAAATTGTCCAAGTTGGTAATAAGAAATTCACAAACAAAACTAAAATAGAAATAGACCCTTGAATCCTAAAGGCAGGGTAGGTTGAAATAAATTAGTTTTAAAAGAAATGACCTAGTGTGTAGACACTGATATGAAAAAAAAATGGTAAATTATATTAATTTAGTGAGTGTATTTTTAAATCAAATAAAAATAAGAACGAAACATAAGTTGAGAATGTTAAGGTAATGTTTCTGGGAGACTAAAGCCACGAAGCCAGCTCGCTATCAGTGGCCGAGCGGATATTATAGATGACTAATATCAATAAATTAGGAAGGCAATAAATCCAGAGGAGGCTGGGAATAGAGCTCGCCACAAATACCTCCTTTGTGGGGCCTTTGTAAGCCCTCCGGCTACTTTGTGTACCAGCGTCGAAGGCAGTCACAAAGTCTAAGAGATTACATCTTAACTGGAGGTATAAGAAATATTATTAGAAAGCATTGTTTTCTTTATGATATAAACTTTTTAATATCTTAAAAAAAAAAAAGAAAAAAAAGAATCTCAGATCCGATGAAAAGAAAAAAAATTGTTTATTTTTATTTTTTTAATGTTGGCGCAAAAATTCAAAATATGTATTTTCAAAGGAACTAAAGGGCGACCAGTTGATCTTATCATCGATATAAAACTAAATATCTTGAATTCCTTTTTATTTTGGCGCCGACTTAATGTATATATATATATATATATATATATATATATATATATATATATATATATATATATATATATATATATTCCTTACAGCGCACCTTAGAATTCTGTTTCTGTTACGTTTTATTTTTTTTTTTCTTTAAAGCCTTTTTTTTTTTTTTTTTTTTTTTTTTTTTAAATTTCGAGTTAACTTAGATATTTATCTTCCAAACATTTATAACGATTCCATAATATTTATCCAATTATAATACCGCACCGAACAAAAAAACTTCGGAACCATTACAGCTTAATATCAACTTCTGTAGTTTATTCTTGGCAATTGACATCTGGGCGACACTTGGCCCTGATACAATCTTCTTCCATTTCTCACTATACAAAGCTTCTTCTTTCCACTTAAGGTGAGCATGATAGTGTAGAAGGACCAATAGAATTATGATTGATGAATTAATTGTCTCTTCTGTCGGAATTCTTTTTTATTTAAAAACTATTTTCGAATGTTTATTATCATTATCAGTTCAAAAAACAAACAACAATTTTAAAACATCAGCACTTTTTTTTTTTTTTCGAATGGGCCAGCAGAGACCCACTTACCAATTTCAATACTCTCACCATTGTTCTTTTCTTCTTTTCCAGTATGCTTTCACTTGTTGGCCATGTTTCCTCTTTCTGTCCTCAGACCATTTTGCACCAGTCCTTTTCACTTTCCTGTCCTGTAATCCCTCCATTTTGAATACTTTTCGCCGAAAGTCTTCTCTATTATTTATTTCCTCTATTTTTATATTGTTTTTTTTCTAAATCCCTTTTTACTTCATTGACCCAGCTTGTTGTTGATTACTTACCCCACAGATATCTGAAAATCTTACTTGTCAATCTACTATCAGGCATTCGATATAAATTTCCATTAAACATCAATCCTCTTTTTGTTATTACATATGATATATTTTCTGCATTTTGATATATTTCAGCATTACTTCGCAACCTTCTACTGTGTTATGTAGGCCTGATATTTTTCTCATGATTCGCCTTTCTAATATTTCCAATTTATCCAAATTATAGCTTAATGCCAGAAATTCACTTGCATATAGACATTCCGGCTTCACTACTGTGTTGTAATGCCTTATTTTTACATTTTTTATTGTAAAGATCTTTGGTAATACCATATGCTCCCTCCATTTTATGCAATCTTTCCACTATTGCAGATTTTTCCAAACCATTTTCTTGGATTATTTCTCCCAAATATTTGAACTATTTTGCCATCTCTATTTGGCCAATATCTGTTTTCATATATTTTAGTTATTTGTAGATATCTTAGATGTTTGTTAAAAAAATTGTTTTTTCTGCAGAAATTCTTAGGTCAGTTCTGCTGGCTATTTCTTCCAAGACATTTACTTGAGTTACAGCAGATGTAACATATTCAAAAAGTATAGCAAAGTCATCTGCAAATGCCAGACAATTTATTTCGATCTTAGATCAGCACTTTGTTATATATATATATATATATATATATATATATATATATATATTTATTGTTATATATATATTCTTCCACTCATATATATATATATATTGTACATACATTGTTGTATATATGGATAAATAAATTTTAAAAAACTTTATCTTTAATTAAATTTTAAAACTGCTTTAAAAGTTGTAAACGTGCCGGAACACTAACATAACTTTCCGCTTCCATCGTGAAACTACCAAGTAGTTATCAACTACAAACTACTAAGTAACTGATGAACTTTCGAATATCGTTCACGAAATTACGACCTGACGGATGGACTACGAAGCTAGAGATAGTGAGTTCAAAAGCTGCCTATCTCGAGCTAACAGGGTTCCTCCATTACCGGATGCAATTTTTCTCATCAACAATTCATCTTGCAGCCGGGCCTTCTCCGGGCTTTTCTTATCCTTGGAAGGAAAACTCCAGGAAAATATCCTCGTGTAGAGATAATGGAGTCTATACGGCTGATAATTCCACTAACAGCTCTTGGCAATTACTGGCTGGGGTCGGACACGAGTAGAGGTGTGTACTCCATGTCACTATCAGTTGAGGGAGTGTTATCAACTCGAAACGAATCTTTATTTATAGCACATTAGCTGGAATGGGCATAGTTCTTCATAGTCTTCGGTGCGTCCTGGAATGTGAATGGTTTTCTCTTGTATTTAAGTTTGTAAGATAATTTTCTCTTCGAGGTGAATATTTCTGTTGAATACATATAGTTATTTTAATCCTTTTTTTATAGAAATGTGTCGATTCTCTACTCAAACGAATCTTGAGAAAAAAATCGGTATCGAGAATATATGATTGTTTATTCCCGGGAACCGATCGATACTACTATCGATAGGAATAGTGTTGTGATATCTAATTATGTTATTGTGATACATAGATTCTTCCCCGAATGAAAAAAAGAAAAATAAACGATAATTTTTAATAGGGTCGATACAAAAAAAACTGACCGTTTCTTAAACAAATATTTGTATTATTATTTCTTAGATATAAAATACAATTAATACTCAAAATAAAGTCCATTGTTATCTAACTTCATTACCCATTTGCTAGCTAATTGTTCGATGCCACGCTGATACCATTCCTTGGGATGGCTGTCAGAGAATTCTTGGACAGCATTTTCAACTTCCGCAAAGTTATCAAATTTTTTCCCTTGAAGAAAATGGGCCATGGATCGAAACAAGTAGTCATCCGAAGGTAAGAGGTCTGGACTCTATCTTCCTCCAGCTTCCTTCAGAACCCCATTAATATCCATTAATGGCCGCCCGGAGTCCTTCTTCCTTTCTAACGTCGTATCTCCACTTCAATTTTTTTCAAACCAACGCCGCGCAGTGCGCTCTTCAAGGACACCTCCCCCTTCATATTTAATAATTTCACGAGTTGCTTCAGCGGCTGTGAAACATTTTTTCCAGTTATGTCTTAAAATTACGAGAATTTCGTTGGACACTGTCGTGTTTCTTCTTTGAAATAAATAACTGAACCTAGGCTTTTTGAACAAGTCCAGTGTTACTAAACAATCTTAGAGAATGTTCTAAAGGGATTATTAAGTATTGGTAAATAACAAATTGCATTAAGATATTTACAGACTTTTGAACTCCGGAATTTGATAAAACGGTCATTTTTTTTTCAGACCCAGTTCTAACAAGCGAACGAAAACTGCCTTAAAAGAATTTCGGTCACTACCGCCAGGGGCTTTAAACCTTATTTCTGGTCCTTTTGAAAAGAGGTCTGATACAGAAGAAGAAGAAAGAGAAAATTATGAGGAAATATTGTAGATAGAAAGTGTGTTATTTATTTTAATGAAAATATTTATTTTTCCGTATTGTACACAAATAAAGTGAGTGATTTAGGTTTTTCATTGATTCAATGTATGGTATATAGCTATAAGAACCAATGTTGATGATAATTTAAGATGTAAGTAAGAATATTTAGTTTATGCCAACAATTAGGGCTACTTGCCCTACTGTGCGACGGTGAGATAGTTTTATTTCTAATTTTTCCTTTTTATTAACATATTTTTGATATTAACCTTTTTTATTAATATTTTTTTTTTAAAAGGTAGAATTTAATATTTACTTTATCATAGTTTACATAGTACAGTGGGGCGTCGATTACTCGAACGTTCGATTAACAGAACTTATTTTTTTTTTTTAAAGATAGACTTCTATACCAGCATTTGTTTACTGAGAACCTAGCATTTATTTACCTTATTATTAGATCATTTGTTCCTCTGAATCCCTTTCCATTCATTTGAATGGTTACAGATAGCTCATATTCAATTTTAAATCATGCTTTGTGAGGTATATATCCTATTTGTGATCACTTTCGTTTTTTTTTCAAGCGAATTTCGATTATCTTAATTTTTTATTTTCCTAACCACCCATGACAACATTATTTCTGATAATCAACGCTCTATTGTATGGACTTTTTTTAAAGATTTATTTATATTGATAAATTTTGTAGCCATAATGATGGCGGTTAATGTGTGGCCGAAACGTGGACATAAAAAATAAATGTTTGTGAAAAAATCTCCTAATTATCTAATTCCACTAATCTCTCATGCATCTATTGGAAAAAATGTTTTACGGCTTAAAGTCTTAATAATGAGTGTAATAAGCATTATTTTTTACTAAATAAATCAGCGAGTTCTAGATGTGAGTTAGTTGATAAAAGAAGTGAAATAATCTAAAACCGTAGACAATATTTTGACAGATCTGTTAATAAAGTGTTGGCAAAAATGACAGGAGTTAGGATTTGACTGATGTCTCTGTAAGACCATCATTCATCGGGGCACGCCCTCTCGAACAAGAATGTCTCTTCATCTTCTCCCTCCGCCAACAGTCTTCTCTCAACAATATCTTCGTCCATTTTTCTTCGATAAGGCTATTAAAATATTGTGTGTGAAATGAAGAAATATAAGAAAAGGAAACGAATAAGATTGGCTGAGGTATGTAGATATTTACAGAGGTTGATTCGAAGTTTGACTTTTGAATGTTGCACATAGATCTCTCCACCCTGGCGTTCTAGAATAAAAAAAAATAAATATGTTGAATGAAATATGCGATGATTTCTTACCATAGTGCTTCGTTTGGAATAGTTGGAAGATAAACATACTTAAAGTCCCCACCTCTGGGGGGTAAGCTAACGTTGGGAGGAAGGGGAGAAGGTCCCATTTTTGGATTTTTCGGTTATATCTCGAATACGGTGGACTCTAGGAAAATATGCTACAGATAAAAATTAAAGCTAATTACATTTTTATAACATTGTAAATATACATACAGTGGGAATCCGTCATTTCATCACTCGATTTGTCACATTATGTAAATCGTAAGGGTTTTTTTTTTTTTTTTTTTTTTTTTTTTTTTTTATAATAAGATATAAAAGGAAGTATGAGTGTAGTTGACGAATTCCCGGAATCAGTTAAGACTGGAAAGCTCTTCCTACAAAAACATTAACATCTGCCTGAGCAACTTTTGCCCCAGGTTATGAAATGAAAAAAAATAAGCAAGAGGTAAGCAGCTGGTTAAACATAGATATTACAGATGTAGGATATGAAATTTTAAATGACAAAGGAATTATAGAACAAGTCCTGAGTGCTCAAAATGAAGCTAGTGATGAAAAAGATAATGGTGATGACGTTTCTAATTCTTCTAGTATTCCATTCAAAGAAGTAGAGGAAATGTTAACTAAGTGCATTGAGTGGTATCGAGCAGCAATGTGAATCAGATATTTCACACCTGATGGGATACAGCAAGTGTCTTTTTTTGTGTTTTTTGTCATTTTTACTCAAGTTTAATATGTATAATGTTTATCTGTTCGCTTTTACATTCAATATATTGCAAAAATATTACAATTAAATAGTTTAAAATGCTTTTCAGTTACTTTACCAGCAAAATTTTGTAATTCGTCATTTCCGTTATTTCGTCACCATCTCTCCCCACTCATGACGAATTTTCGAGTTTCTACTGTATTTGTCAAACTTACAAGGTATACCTAATTAAAATTCGATAATTTAAAAAAGAAAAATAAAATAAAATAATGTTTACCTTACATCTATGGCCCCAAAAAGACTCAAGAAGGATACAGGCTTAGACCCAAACTTTACAAGGTATACCTAATTAAAATTCGATAATTTGTAAAAAAGAAAATAAAATAAAAAAATGTTTACCTTACATCTATGGCCCCAAAAAGACTCAAGAAGGATACAGGCTTAGACCCAACCGGGAAATCTATAAAGATACAAAGGACATAGAAACGGAAATCCGTGGATATAAAAGCTCAGGAGGATATATGAAACAGATGAAAGAAGAAACGGAAAGATTAGGTATAACGGACCAGGACTGTCAGGACAGAGAAAGATATAGAAACAGACTTAAAGAATTGAAGGTTGTTGTGGGCAGAAGAAGTTCAAAAAAGGGAGTGGACAGAAGAAAGAAAAAAGAGACACGGAGAAATAATGAAAGAAAAATGGAAGGAAAGAAAAAACAAGAGAGGAGCCAAAAATTGATATTCGCGTGGTCTCCAAGGCCGTTTCGTGAAAAAAAAAAAATGTTTGCCTTCCTTTTTGTTAAACATTTGCTTCCAAAAACTTATATATGAAATTCAAAGTCAATTTAATGCTCTAAAACTTTGATTTACCCATTTCATTAAAGAAATGATCACGGAAGCACTAGAAGCAAATGTTTGACCAGAATTAAGGTTTTTTTTTTTCTTTTTTTTTTTAAATTATCGATATTCAAGAACGTATATCTCGAAAACCGTTGAAAGATCGACAAATACATATATTAACAAGTTTATAGGAAATTTAGTTAGCTTGCATTTCGGTCTGAAACATATGTTTCTAGAGTCTACCGTTTTTCAGATATAATCGAAGAAGCCAAAAATGGGACCTTCTTTCCTCTGCCTACCGTTAGCTCCCCTTCCGGTGGCGGGGCTTCAAGTATGGTTTTCTTTCAACTACTCCTAAAAAAGCCCTGAGGTCAAACATAATTGCATATGTCATGCACTCTACAATATGTTTATTATTTGGACTACTAACCATTGCTTCAGTTCAAACTTCGATTTCTCCTTCAATGGAGGAAAAACAATTCACCTGCCTATCCACAATTGTTGCATTAACATTATTAATGAAAAAACTTCCCCTGTATAAATTTATCAAAATACTTTTCTTTTCTAATCCTCCCTTTCACCCTCTTAGATGATTCACAAAATAATGAATAATATTTAAATATTCCTTCATTTCAAAGCTATATTTGATGCCTAGTTCCCTAATTATACATTCAAATACTGCAGTTCCAGGTACCTTTATAGTTACCAATAGCACCACCACACTCGGAGAACAGATCCCCAGGAGAGCTCTACGGGACGATTTGAAATGCAGATGTATCGGTCAGCCAATCTGTAATTTAGACTAAGTCAGCTTCCAATTAGAGACCTCGGCCTCTCTTATCGCATTAGAGAGAGGGTCTATCTCTTATTGCTCTTGGTCATTAATGACTTCAGTGTCACGATGGTTTAAGTTCTCTTATTGATTCGTGTGTGTTCATGAGCAGATTGTATCCTCATTGATATTAATTTATATGTCTTTATGTATCTGAACCACAGTCCAAGATTATATTCTGTTGTTTCAAATTCTTTCTAATTATCTCCCGTCATGAATATCTTTTTCACCACATTCTTCTTCTATCGGCTTCAGGCGCTGATACTTCCCTTTGCAGCTCAACAAATTGGCTTTTTTTTTATCTGTTGCTTCTATGACAGAGATCCTTAGCTAACAGAGATCCTCGAAAATTTTGTCCTATGCAATCCCTCCATCGGCACTTTGGCCTACTAGTATAGTCACTGAAGGCCTGAAATAAAGTATAGAGTGCGTTTTTTGTAATCCAAGGTTTTTCTTCAGAAACATGTTCACGATAGTTAGAAAGTAAACATACTAAAATTCCTGGAGTTTTAGTAGGGAGTTTTAGAGAACAGGAACGGGGAGGTGCGAAGGTCACTTTTTTCGGTATTGCGCTCATATCTCAAAAAAGGTGTGTCGTATGAAAAAAAAAAAAAAAAAAAAAAAACTATTTACTAAATTAATGTTTATTAAATTCTCTACAACTTTTATTTTGTAAACATTTTTCACACTCTGTACCGTTTCCGAGATATACGCTTAGCAAATGTGAACATTTTTGAAAAAAAAAAAAAAATTCATCTCACGTATATATATATATATATATATATATATATATATATATATATATATATATATATATATATATATATATATATATATATCAGTTTTTCACATTTGTTAAGCGTATATCTCGGAAACGGTACAGAAAAATGTGTATTAAATAAAAGTTGTGGAGAATTTAATTAATTTTTTTTTATTTATTGAAATTTACAACTGTACAAAATATATACAACTAGTAAATGAGTTTATTATGATTACAATAACATGCGAGACTTGAAAAGAACTACTCATCAGTAGCCCTATAAAAACAATTTACACTAGAAGGTCTCTTGGCCATCTTCTTTAATTAAATTTAATTTAGTAAATTATATAATTAAATTAGTAATTATGTTTTTCATACGACGCACCGTTTTCTAGGTATTAACGAAAATCCAAAAAAAAGGGACTTTCCGTGCTCCACCCCTTCCTGTTCCCAGACCCGAAAACTCCAGGACTTTTAGTATGTTTGCTTTCTAATTACCCTGAACATATTTACAAAAAAAAACCTTGGATTGCAGAAAACGCACTCTATAATCCTTTATTGACTGGACATTGGACAAACGGAAAATTTTTGTATACCCTACCGGTCACAATCTGTTATCACTTATTCTGATCACTTGCACTAGCCATTTTAGCGTCTGTGTCTTGATGTGAGAGGAGATGCTCATGTCTTTGTAGAGCTGGAACAGTTTGCTATATTTTGGATGTTCATTCCTCACGCACAGCTTCCATAATTCTCCTAAAGGTCACTCGTTCAAACTTATCAAGTAGGTTGATAGTTTTCTTGTTAAGGGTCCACCTCTCTCCACCCTATATGACTACGGATTTTATTAAGGTCTTGTAAGGTATAAACGTGGTGAAACGGCTAACAAGTTTGCTTCTGATTATCCTTGATATGGAGAAATAGGGTCTATTCCCAGGTGATATTTTGTTTCTAACCTCTTCTTCCTCTTACAGTTTATCATTAGTAATATATTAAAGGTATTGGAAGCTTCTCAATATTTCCAAACTGTAATATATTTAGTAATGACTCTGCCTTATATTTACCCTTTGATCAGTACTATAATCTTGATATTCTCCTCGTTCACGTCTAGGCCGATCTTTTTCTCTTTAGCCTCCGTTTCTTCTCACCGATATACCAAAATAAAACCGTTATTACCTTCTTCATGATACTTACTTTGTTCGTTCCTCTACAAATCTCTTCCCACACAGTCACCTGCATTATCTACTCTTTAACTTTTAAGTCATCAATAAGCTCCCATGAGACCGACCTTCTGAGCTTTCCATAGCTCACTTCCACACAGCATCTCTCAAACTATCATTTATAGCTTGAGTATTTCTTCAACTCCCTTCAACCGACTATACACCATTCATCTATTCTCAGCATGTTTCATTTCAGACTCATCCTTTACCTTTTATAGGTATTCAATTTAGTAATGTCATGTATGAAAAAAATATATAAATTGAGATATGAGTAGGATTGATGAATTAATGGCCTTTTTTATAGGAATTGTATTATTTAAAAACTAGTTCCGAATGCCAAATATTCATCTTCAGTTCTAAAACATATAAAATTTTCAAAACATCATGAGTTTGTTACATGGATTAATTATACTACTGTTTTAAAAAATGTATGACAAGAAATTAAATATATTGGTACTCACCTGAGGAGATCAAACGGATATCTTAAATATAACCGTAGTAGAAGAGGAATGTCCAGGAACGTTAATTTTTTCTCTGGAAATTGGATTGGTTTTGAATAATTTTATTATTTTTATTGATTCATAAATATTAAATTTTAGTAAAAACCAAAAATAAATGTTATCATAACAAAACTAATTATCATCATATTTGATAAAATCACATCACATGCTTTAATTCAGTAGAACTTCCTACGTTAGTGAGAGTAAATTGTTTATAGTTTTTGCTATATTTATTTATTTATTTTAATTATTTATGCTTAGATGAATTATATTTAAGTACTTTATTATTTATCTTAACAAAGATGTAAAACCGACTGGCAATATACAGCTACATATTTCTACATTGGGCTCAGGTGCGGTAATGGCATGTTAAAATTGAAAAAGGTTACCTTGCAAGACTTGTGTATAGATCATAAGGGATGTGTATGTATATATATATATATATATATATATATATATATATATATATATATATATATATATATTAGCATTAGCATAAAAACATTTCAGTATTATTTTTTATTTTTAATTGTATATTAATCATTTATCATTTAGAATATAAGTGTGTTCAAAAAGAAATATGTGCCTATAGGTATTTCTTAGGGACAGACAAACAATTAAATTTCGCAGAGACATGATGATCGCCGAAATTTATTCTTGAGTTAAAAATTGTTAAAGATAAACATGATAAAAATTTAAAAAATACATTTTTATTTTAAATATTTTATGTGAATTATATAAAAAAATTAAATAAGAATTTTTTTTATTTACTTATTGAAATTTACAACTGTATACAATATAAAATATAATACAACAAGTAAATGTGATTATAATACTAAAAATGACACGTCACTTGTTTTTCAAGAAACTTCCCATTGGTTCCATGAAATGAAGTACTGTATTAGAAGGTGTCGAGGCCATCTTCTTTCCAGGCGTCTCGGAGGTTTATCTGGAATGGAATGGGAAGCAAGTTGTAATTCTAATGAATTTGAATGGTTGTGGAGTTTGCTATGAAAGGATTGATAGGGTAAAACACCCAATAGTGGACAGGTTAAGAAATTATTTCGACATTTTGAACTGTCCTGGGTTTATTATAGCCCTCAAATGTTACTGAGAAGTAGTTGCATATGCACAAACCCTCTAAGAAAGCAAAATTTTTCCCAAAAATGCAAACTATGAATTGGATATATTTTTAAAATTTATTATCCCGAAGGACCAATTTGCATGATTAGTGGACACATAAAATTGAAAAATTTTGAATAGTGGACACACACATGCGCCAATGGTGGACACTATAAATTCTTTATTGTAAGATAACTTAAGCCTCTTACTTGTACTTTATGTACATTTATCAGAATAATGGCTCATGTAGAACAACATTCTTGTCCTATATTTGTGTAGAAGGACAGAAAATAAATTAAGGAAGTACTTATTATGCACATATAATTTATTAATTAAATATCAAAGATTTCAACTGTAAATAAATATTCATATTCATAAGTAAATATAAAATAAATTAGTGGGTATAATAAGAACTAAGAATTCTGTATCAATCAGAATGAGTTTATTAAATAAAATTACCGTGGGACATCAATTGAGTTAGGAAATAGATATTTTTCATTCCCAGATGCCCCGAAAACTAGAGGCCTTGGAAGTTTGTACTGGGATTAAAAACGTTGACAGAGAACTGTTTCTTCGTTGTTTCGTGTTATGTGTTATGACATAACACGAAACAGATTCGGCGAACATAGGGCCAAACATTTTCGTGTTGCTTTTTAAGGCGAGAGGTATTCGTAGAAAAGAGCGCATGTCATCCACCCGCTTTCCGCGTATATAATAATATAAATATAATAAAATATAATCGAAAGCACCATTAGTGTACAGGGGTTGTCCACTATTTAAACACGAATCTTATATCGAATCATTAGTGGACACCTAATCTTACCGCAACAAGAAATTGTTTAACGCGAAACAAAATACGGAAAACGCAAAGAAAACATTCTATTCTATAAGTAGATATCTTGAATATTTGAAATTTATCAACATTTAAGTGTGAAAAAAATAAATGTGTTCGCTTACCTCCTTAGCAAATCCAACAGGTGTAGAGCCAAGTTCAGCTTTAAACAGAAGACGCCAAGTGCAAAGGCAAAGGTTGGTTTTCCCATGGTTCCTTACGCCATTCCTGGTATACCACATCAACTGTAGAGGACACTACTAACCTTGCTTGGCAAATTCAACTTGATTGGACCTCCATAAACCTTATTATTAGCATTTAAAACTCCAAGTGGCCACTATTGGATCAGTGTCCACTATTGGGTCTTTTACCCTATATGGTTTGAGCAAAGTCAGAAACGTAATGTATATTAAGATTTTTGTGGATAAGTTTGTTTGTGACGAAGTAAGGAGCATTGATAGTCCAGTCAATAAACACATTGTAGAGTGCATGGAATATCCGATAATGTTTGACTTCATAGCTTCGTTAGGAATAGTTGGTAGGTAAACATACTAAAAGCCCCCACCGCTGGGGGGTGAGCTAACGGTGGGAGGGAGGGGAGAAGTTCCATTTTTTTGGTTTTTCGATAATATCTCGAAAACTGTTGGCTCTAGAAAAATATGTTTTAATAAACAAAAAAGCTAATTAAATTTAGTATAAAATTTATTATATATACATTTGTCCTAATTCTAACCGTTTACGAGATATACGTTATTGAAAATAGGTGATTTTCGGAAAAAATAAATGTCACCTCACTCTTTGTCAAACTTTTGCTTCTATTACGTTCCACAATCGTTTCTCAGAAAAAACGTCAGAATCAAAATTGTAGAGCATTAAATGTACTTTAGTTTCATATATACGTTTTTGGTATTTACTTCAAATGTTTAATAAAAAGTGGGGTAAATATTTTTTTTATTTCTAAAATTGTCGATTTTTAATAACGTATATCTCGAAAACCATTGGAATTTCTACGAATACGTATAAAATTAATTTTATAGGAAATTTAATGAGCTTTAATTTTGATCTATAATCGAAAAACAAAATTGGGACCTTCTCCCCTCCCCCCACCTTTAGCTCACCTCCCAGGGGCGGGGACTTTTAATATGTTTACCTTCTAACTACTCCTAACAAAGCTGCGAAGTCAAAAATTATCGCATATTCCATGCACTCTACATCCCTCATTTCGGCACTCTTTATCTTGGGTCGCACTTCTCTGAAAAAAACAAGTTTATTGATACTCATTCCGAAACTAATTTTTCGATCCAAAATTTCTTTTTTTTTTATCAGAAAGCTCCTTAAATTTACTATAAGAACCTATATATGAAATTTTGATTATGTCACGTTATACACTTAAACCAGCCCACTGAATTTGTGACTATCGTCATACTTTGCTAAAACATACATTTTAAGAGTTCAGGTTTGGGTGTATTACGTGTCATAATCAAAATTTCATATATAAGGCCTGATAGTAAATTTTACCAGATTTATTTTATGTCTTAAAATAGTAAGCGGTTTTTAACGTGCTGGTATGGGTATTTGATGGGACTTGATCAAAATTTCATATATAGGTTCTTATAGTAAATTTAAGGAGCATACTGATAAAAAAAAGAAATTTTGGATCGAAAAATTAGAAGTGCGACCCAAGATAAAGAGTGCCGAAATGAGGGATGTAGAGTGCATGGAATATGCGATAATTTTTGACTTCGCAGCTTTGTTAGGAGTAGTTAGAAGGTAAACATATTAAAAGTCCCTGCCCCTGGGGTGTGAGCTAACGGTGGGGGGGGGGAGGGGAGAAGGTCCCAATTATGTTTTTCGATTATATCTCGAAAACGGTGGACTCCAGAAAAATATAGTAGCATAAAGCAAAATTAAAGCTCATTAAATTTCCTATAAAATTAATTCTATACGTATTCGTAGAAATTCCAATGGTTTTCGAGATATACGTTATTAAAAATCGACAATTTTAGAAATAAAAAAAATATCTACCCCACTTTTTATTAAACATTTCAAGTAAATACCAAAAACGTATTTATGAAACTAAAGTACATTTAATGCTCTACAATTTTGATTCTGACGTTTTTTCTGAGAAACGATTGTGCAACGTAATAGAAGCAAAAGTTTGACAAAGAGTGAGGTGACATTTGTTTTTTCCTGAAAATCACCTATTTTCAATAACGTATATCTCGTAAACGGTTAGAATTAGGACAAATGTATATATAATAAATTTTATACTAAATTTAATTAGCTTTTATGTTTATTTAAAACATATTTTTCTAGAGCCAACATATCCCCCCCCCACCGTTAGCTCACCCCCAGCGGTGGGGACTTTTAGTATGTTTACCTTCCAACTATTCCTAACGAAGCTATGAAGTCAAAAATTATCGGATATTCCATGCACTCTACACCCCTCATTTCAGCACTCATTGACTAGACTATGAGTATTTTTTTAAGGATTTTAGATTGTAAGGATTGGATACGAGATGAATTGGGAGGTTTAGTAGAGCCCAAAAACTCAACTTTATGTGTCCAAATTGGTCTAATTACTGATATGTAAATGAGTCTTTTGTAATTAATTAGAAGGTTTGAACGTTTGCGGAGTTAATGTTGAAGTAGTCTGTAACGACAAGTAGTTTCTTGACGTTTTAGTCTTGTATGTGGATTCCAAGTAAGTCGTTTGTCCAAGTGGAGTCCCAGGTAGCGGATCTGTTCAACAGGGATTAAATAGATGGAACATCATTAAATAATACTGTAGGACTTCTATGGAAAGAAAAATTTAAATAATGAATACTGTCATTTATTACTGATAGAAGTCTTTTGATATTTGTTTTTTCTATTTGTAGTTCAAAACTATATCACTATTAATTTTTATTTAATTATTTGATTAAATATTATACTGCATATTACCATAAAAAAATTATCATCCATGCTCTTAGTAACTTGTCAGTACATTATTTTCGTGAAATCTTGTATGAAATTGCAAGCCATCAATGCGACATCCTTGATAAAAAAAAAAAAAACATAGGACCAGTATTTAGCCTACTATAATAGTAATATTTTCAGTAATAACTAATACGAATTTATATTGTATTTATTTTCATAGCTTGGAGGTATTATGTTTCTTCTTGACAGGCAGAGCGCGCTGGGATCGGATCAAACTCGCCGCCAGGGAGTAATTATGATTTCCGAGACTCCCTCGTCCTCAGCGAGTTTCCTTTGTTTTTTCTTTTGTGTTTTGTTTTGTTTTTTTTACCTCACAAACCGCTTACCTCTTTAATGTCAGATCGCAACGACCAATTAAAGCTTTTCTCAGGCGCGGAAAATGCGGAACATCTTTTTCCTCCCCTGGTTATTTAGTTCCACTTTCCTCCCACTAATTCTTCTTAAATTCGTTTCTTTCTTCACAAATCTGCCGGGTGTCGACTTCTATTAAAGTTTTATCGCTTTTTTTCTGTTTTTTTTTTTGTTTTTTTTTGTTATTGTTCTTCACGTCTCCTCACCCACTTCGTTTTTATTACGCACTTCTTTTAGCAGATTGGCAAAAAAAGAAAAGTCTAAACGACCTGCCTGAGAACTGGCTGAGGATTGATGCCTATTACAGAGTCCTTTGAAAAGCAGTTGCTCCTGGGTGAGGTTTGCAATGCCTTCGAATACCCTAAGAAAAAAATAATAAAGTTATATGACTCGAAGAAGAAATGTTTCCAAAATTAATAAAAAAAAAACTTAAAAATTGATAATTATTATCCTGTTTCTTGATTTTTTGGCATTCTACTTGGTTTAGTTGCAGTAGCGTAAGTGTAAAAAAAAAAAAAAAAAAAAAAAAAAAATTGAAACTAAACCATAAATAAAGATGATGATTGCATTGTTGACTATGAGTTGTAATTAAGGTGATGAAATAGTCAGGGGTGCAGTCAGGATGAATAAACACGTCAAGTTTTTAAATGAAAAACTTATATTTTGGCGTGCCGACGATTCGACCTGCCTTGCTGGTCTTCATCAGGGTGATTGTTGCCTAGATGACTAACAAATGTCAGTAAAGCCAAACATTTGTTATTTAAGCCTTCATCTAGATAACAATCACCCTGATGAAGACCTGAAAGGCAGGTCAAATCGTCGGCACGCCAAAATATAAGTTTTTCATTTGAAAACTTGACGTGTTTATTTATCCTGACTGCACCCCTGACCATTTCATTCCCACAAATAAAGATAGTCCAGTCAACATATTGTAGGGTTTTCACCTCACGTTTTGTAAAAATTTGCTAAAAGTGCTAGAAATATAAAGAAGAAATTAAAGTAAATTTGATATTCTACAACTTTGTTGTATATTGTATACAATATAATTGTATATAATATGCAACAATACATTGTATATTATATATAAAAATATTTTTGACCTCTAGGCTTCGTTAGGAGATAAACATACTAAAAGACCTCGCCCCTGAGGAGCGAACTGCAGATAGGGGAAGGAGTGAAGTGGACTCTAGAAAAATATGTTTCGAATAAAAATTAAAACACATTAAATTTCCTATAATGTTGTTTATATACATATTTGTCAAATTTCTAACAGTTTTCGAGATTAACGATATTGAAAATGTTACATGGATTATATATACTAAAGTTTTCAAAAATGTAAGACAATAAATAAAAAATTTAACCTACCTGCCCTTCTCCTTTCACTATGGATATATTTCAGATATCTGTTAGATCTCCTCAGGTGGGTACCTATATCTGATTTCTTGTCTTACATTTCTTAAAATTTTCGTATATATAATCCATGTAACATAGTCCTGATGTGTTGAAAATTTTGTATGTTTTATAACTGAACAAAAATGTTAAGCATTCGTCACTAGTTATCTAGTAAAATACTTCCAATAGAAGTGGCAATTAATTCATCAATTCTAATCCCATTATTCCTGAATTTAATACAACTCAGTGGTGTTCTTAAATCGGAAGAAATGACATTTAAGGCTCTTCAGAAATGCGAGTTGTTACTCAAGAGAAGGAAATGCATAAGAGGACATTTGATGAAGATATATTTTTACAAAAAAAAAAGTTCTTCAAAATATCGGTGAGCATAGACCAAGTTGCCGTGAAGTAGTGGAAACCTATAGTGGAACATGTTTTAATAAATGTAGATTACCAATATTAAAAAGTATTTTGTGTGAATTTGATTTAAGGAGACGTTATGAAAAACAAGACATTTGAAAGTATATTAAAAACCATTATTATTTTCCGCCTAAATGAAATATTGTTATGTACCCTTGTGGGAACTTTCCTTTTAGATCTTAAATGCTTGTTTTCTTGAATAAAGGTTATATTTAATATAAAATTCACCCGAAGGCGAAAACCAAACCAAAGCAATGATCGACTCTCTCGAATAATCGGCTTTTTTGCCAGCCGACTTGTCGGCCAAATTTGTGGTCGAACTATCTGTATTAAATTCTCACAATCAGTTAAATAGAAATGAAAAAGCTAATGACATTTAAGGCACTTCAGAAATACGGGATATTACACAAGATGAAGGTATACTTTTACAATAACAAGTATTTACAAATACCTAGGCTTCATTAATAATTAACAGAACGATCCAAAAAGAAATTTTAAATCAAGAATAAAGTAATATATCCTTAATTTTAAGGGCAAATTTCATTCACTATTTGGATGTTTTATACAAGGTGTCCCGAATTTAAATGGCAAAACTTCAGGAACTTATAGGGGACCAAAAAACTAAGACAAAAAGTCCTTTAGAGATTTGCTCGTTTTTGCTTAGTTTTAGAGAAAATCGCAAAAAAAGAAACAAAACAAGTTTTCATTTTTATACTTATTTATTTACATTTATATTTATGTTATGTTCTTTTTAATGTAAATATTGCTCAAAATGTTGTCCTCTTGCACCAATGCAATAATGAGCTGGACATCCATCGAGTTGGAACCACATCCGCTGCTGTAAAGGAACGTTATCTAAATAATTAGAAAAGTCATTCTCCAAAAAATCTGTAAATGTGATACCATTCAATCTTCCAGGTAAAAAATATGGTCCCATCAGTAATCCGTTCCAAATTCCATGCCAAACGTTAATAGCAAATTCATGCTGAAACCTATTCTCTCTATTAGCTCTGGGATTTTCAAGAGCCCATACATGATAATTTCTTTGATTAACAATTCTTCCTCTTGTAAAGGTAGCTTCATCGGTCCATATAATTTTTAATGGAAATAAATTATCATCGCGAATTTTGTCAAGAAACCAGTTACTAAAATTCAATCTCTTGACATAACCTTGAGGTAATAAATTCTGAACTTTTTGAAGATGGTATAGGTTGCTTGCCGCGATATTGCTAATGCAGCAGATGCTCTTCGGATGCTAGTCTCAGGATTGTTGTCGAAGTGGCGTTGGGCACAATTTCTTCTCCGATAATCTGCTCTTATTGCTGCCTGGCATTAGTCGCCTTCATTATAAGGAATGACCCAGTCTCTTGTAGTCTATTAAAAGTTAACGAAAAGACTCGTCGATTAGGCACTCTTCTATTTGGAAATCGGCGCGCATACTCCCGCACCGCTTCCAAAGCATTACCGTTACAGAAACCATACACAAAAATCATATCAGCGTATTCAACATTAGAATATGTATGCCGCATCGTGGCTGATGCTATTCACACAAAAATATCTGAGTAACTGACTGAAGACTGATATAGGAATTATAATCCTAGAAGGAAGTCAAAATGTAAACAAATAAAAGAATGTAAAGGATAACATTAAGTGTTTACATATCTCACTGCCTAGCCTGACGAACTTTGAAAGGTGATAATCGCTACCTGTAACATTTTGTTTTGTTTCTTTTTTTTTTGCGATTTTCTCTAAAACTAAGCAAAAACGAGCAAATCTCTAAAAGACTTTTTGTCTTAGTTTTTCGGTCCCCTATAAGTTCCTGAAGTTTTGCCATTATAATTCGGGACACCCTGTATATTGCAAATTACGGTGAGGAACATTTTTCCTTTCAATTTGGAGAATTAATTTCTACTGAATTTATATTGTGTGAGGGAAAAACATCGCTAGCGCTAGACAGATCTCTATTTACGACCTGGCGGAAGATGGTATGCAAATTACCGCATCTCGGCAGACTATTACTTAATGGAGTTTAATCAAAAGAGTCAGGCGGAGCTTCGTTTTGACAAGATCTATTTCCAAAGTCGTTCTCTCTTACTTCTTGCATATTTATATCTTAAATTAGTAACGGCCAATTCCAGACACAGTTTAGTGAGAACCTACTTTTTGAATAATTAATATCGCAGTTTATAGCAGCTGCAGACTGTCTTATTGGAATGTTATTAATAGCCAGGCGAAATGGACATCGTAAAGCTGCATCATCATCTTCATCTTCACATCCGTTAGAAATGGTCCACTTTTCCTTTTTTCTTTTTTTTTTTTATCAGAGACGCAGTAGCTGAGTGGGTAAGGTACGGTTCTATATTGTAGCAATTTATTAAAAACATTCGACGGGAAGTGGTCGTAAATCGTTTGGGTAGTTTGGGTCTATCTATCTATCCGAAACTATTTGTCCGATCAAAAATTTATTTTTTCTCTCTCAAAGTTGGTTAAAATTACTATTAGAAATTCATATATGAAGTTTCGATCAAGCCCCAATGAATGCCCACAATATTCGCAAAATATGACGGTTTTGTCATGTTCAGTGGGCGATAGTAGCGGCTTTTGCCGATGATATTGCCATTACCAGCAGCAGCATGAACCCCACAGCACTACGCCTAGCCGAAACTGCCTGCGCAGAGATTACTCAACGGCTGAACTCGCTTAACATCCAAGTAAATCCAACTAAAACGGACAGCGTAGTATTCTCACACCAGCTTGGGAAAAAAACAACACTGCCGAAGATCCTGCGAGTGGCAGACACCACCATTGCCCCCTCAAACTCTATCGTTTTCTTGGGTATCACTTTGGATAGAGGGCTGAAATTCTCAGCTCACTGTTACAGGGCGCACCGCAAGGTAAGGAAAAGATCTTACCGTCTCCACCACCTCCTTTCCTCTCCAGCACTTTCCCTGCGACTGAAGTTGTGCATCTACAAAAGCATGTTGAGGCCTGCACTCCTGTATGGTGCCCCTCTTCTCACCCACCTTTCTGACGGAACTTTACGGTAGGAAAAATGTTCCTTTCTGACGGAACTAGACGGCATCTGCAGCGATTCCAGGACTCAATGCTTAAGAAGATGGTAAAAACAACTTCCTTGAAGAAAAAGAAGCAAGAAGACTTACACGAGATCTTCAACCTCCCAACTGTCCCGGAATTCATCCAGCGCCGGCATGTCAAGTTTCTGGACTCTCTTCAGTTTTTGACGAACCCCTGTTCAGAGCCTTGACACCAGCGCCACCACCGGTCCGCTGGCAACTAACAACCGGACCGTAACCAAGAAATACCAACGGGCTAATCAGAACGCACTTGCCACTGGTCATTTTCTCTTTTTAGTGGTAAGTGTCAATAGTTTTTTAAGTTTTCCTTACTACATGATTTAGGTGAGCCCCATCACCTAAATATACTCTTTCTGAAACAGCTCAAGATATCATCACAAACTTCCTGTTGGCCTTACAGTGTACCCAGTACAGAAAAAGGCCAAACATCCCTAGAAAATCCTAAATCCCATCCAACTCAAGGATGGGGACTCCGAACTCCAACAGGGGCTATGAAAAAAAAAATATGAAAACAAAAAGTGGGCTTAAAATGAGTTTTAAAAAACGAGACAAAGCAGAAAAGATATAAGGCATGATTGAATTTTGAGTAATTTATGTTTGTTTTTTTTTTACGTTTTCTTTTAGTAAGAAAATTTGACATAGCCCCTTCATCTTTTCCATGTATTGTTTCCCGGTTATTCCTAAATATTCAGAATTTGCTACCTAAAACTTCTGCTTATAAATTCTTCGTCCAATGAACTATACTTTGATTTTTAAAAACAATTGACATAACCCCTTCATCCACCAAATTACCACGTTTATTTATTAATTTATTTAACAAAATACTTGTTACGGTTGTATTTGACATTTTTCAACCCGCCTTGAATTTCCAACTTTACATTCGTTGCAGAGAGCCGCAGAAGAAGTGTGATTCCAATTCCTAGGCTCGGTATCAAAGTTTACAGGCGAGCTCGTCTTATTTAAATGCTAATGAAATCAAGCCTCGGGTCGTAATCTATAGAAGTTTGGAGTAAAAACATTCCAGGCGTTCCCTGCCATCTTCTATTACTGGAAGTAAACCCGGAGAAGGTCCAGCCGTGATGATAAACTGTTTTTATTGGCATCTTAAACATTCGCTCTGAGAAACAGTACCAGGGAATTTAAAATTTCCATGGCAGGGTCAGGGCAACAAGGAAGTCGTGAAATAAATTAATTAAATTAAATTGTTGTAAAATCCCATATTTTATTAAGATTACTTGAAGCGCCTCATTGCAAATCGTAGCGAATCCACCGAAAATCGAAATTGAGTTTTATGTACCGTTCGATCCAGCTACTTGCCACGCAAAAGACTGACGAGGTTAAGGTTTAAAAACAAACGAAAAGCTGTTCAAATTTAAAATTAAAAATCACGTACTGTTGCAAAAAGAAGTAAAACCATGCCTATCACAGTACCAAAAGGGAGTATCTCACAATATTGCTGCCATATTATGCATATTATTTGTCACATTTAGGAGGCATAAACGAGGTGGAAGAAACACAATTAGCTGTTTAGAAAAGTTAACTGTTATTGTGATCGTAATTACTATTGACTAGTCCATTTTTTGAATTATATTTCATTTTTCTTGTTTGTTAAATAAACTAATAAATGTTTTTAAACATTATAAAAAAGGTTATTAGATAGATATTTGTTTTGAATTTTAAAGTTACCTACTAAAAAACAGAGTCGATAATATTTTGATACTACTACGTAATTTAATACTTCATTGTTTTTATTTTGTTCCTCAATACTCTAAAAAAATAATCGCATTTATGTATACAAATATTTTTAATGATAAATTATTTTTAACCATTTTCAAAGAGGCTTTACTAAAAGTCTGTCTAGAATTAAGATAGGAAGGATAATAATTTGTTTAGGAAAATGTGTATTGTGATTACATAGACAAGCTCATGTATGTACATATATCGTTTATTACTTTACTATCCGTTTTTAATATTCACCAAGCTAATAAGAAACATTTCTGAACGTAAAATATTTTTTTTTAATCCATCATTTCAATTCTATAAATCAACTCAGGACATATATTTATTTCATTACCAAAAAGAAGTAAGTCTCAAACTGTTGCAAAACGGAGTAAGTCTCCAAAACTGTTGCAAAACGGAGTAAGTACAGAATAAAAACCAATTTTTAAAATAACTGGTCAACAGGGGCCCTTATTACGCTTGCCCAACTAACACCATCTATTTTCCTGCTAATTATACAAGAAAAATTACATTCATATCGTTATATTGCTATGGTTTTTGGCTTCTGGTGAAACATTTAGAAATTTAGTTCTGCTACAATTTGCAACTGGACGCCTCACTTAAAATTCAACTTACAATATGCGCAGTTTTCCTTTGAATTTAACCATACAATTTACCTGTAAACATTGTTAACCACAACTGAATGTAGAGTTGATGAAGAAGGAAGCCAGAATAGTTGTAAATTTCATTAAATATCAATACTATCATATAAAAGGAAAAGCCATTTTTTGTTCCTGATCACTAACCGCGAAAACTACGTGACCAATCTGTACCAAATTTTGACTGGATTATCTTCATAGTTCAAAGAAGGCTTAGTAATAATAAAATTTACTGGTTTTAAATTAGATTGTTATTTAAAATCCGAGAAATATGTGGTGCGCAGTAAAGTTCGGAAATCGACCGACAGGTGGCGGGCACCATTAAAGAGAGGTTACAAAGGTACAGTGTTATAGAGCTAGAAATTGATTATATACTTTTCTCAATTTTAATTACATTGTTATTAAAAAATCAAAAAAATTTTGGTGTGAGGTATGAGCCCCAGTGGAGTTTAAAAATCGACTGATATGTGGCTAGCGTCATTCTGCAACAGACTTTGCAATGGTAAAACTACGTAACCAATCTGTTAAAAATTTTAACTATATCATTTCTGTAGTTCTAGGAAGGTTTAAAATAGTAAATTTGGCTATAATAACAATTTAAGTGTACAGTGTTAAGTGGCAGAAACGAAATTTTCCACACTGCCATGTGTTTTTATGGTTAAAATTTAAAATCTAAGCTGATGAAATCAATTATTTCTGCCTCATAAAAATCATTAGAAAATAAAAATCCCTGGATCTTTAGTCGTAAGTACTGATAATGCAGTTAAGAGCTTCTTAATAAAATCTGTCCATCTGGCCAACTAATATATTTAAATATAATATTGGATGTCTAATTATGCTTTTACGCCATCTTTAACCTCTTAATCAGTACAATTTTAACCAGGTAAAATTTACTGCTATGCTTGAAAATATCATTGAAGAAGTAATACTCAATTGTTTACCTCAATACAAGATTTTTATAGATAAAAAAAATAAAACGTATCTAATTAGTTAAAATTATTTATGTTATTTTCTTTTAAGAGCGGGCGAAGCCGTAACAGGGGATGCTAGTATATTAATAATCATCAAAAAGGGTTCGTAAAACTTTTTTTTTTTTTTACAATTTTAAATTTAAATAAATATTTTATTTCTTTAAATAAAATATTTATAATTTAATTGATTCGTAAAAAAAAATATATTTGATCTCATTGCTGAATGTAAACAAGACAACAATATGTTAAAGAGAGCCATTAATAATGCGAACCTCGGCAAACAGAAGACTCGAGGAGGAGATAAGAAGACAGAAGGCCATTGTAGAAGGGCACACGTCATTAAAGTACTAATGGCGGCATTATTATTAATTAGGTCTTAGCCCTTTGTGTGCGTCACTCATTTATAATGCTGCCCCCACCACCTCCCCGCGACAACATCATCAACATCTCATTGTCGCTTAATCGTCTCCCACTTCCTGGATTAGCTCTAGGTCTGGAATATGTCTGAGCACAGGAGTCAGGTACTGAGTTTTGCTCTGGAAGTAAGTAGGGAAGGGTATCATGAGAAAAATATAGATATATCGTCATTGTGATATTTCTATTCAATATCTAAGTTTATTTTAAATGGTAGATATTAATTAGATAGATTATTTATTAACTAGAGAGAGAGAGAGAGAGAGAGAGAGAGAGAGAGAGAGAGAGAGAGAGAGAGAGAGAGAGAGAGAGAGAGAGAGAGAGAGAGAGAGAGAGAGAGAGAGAGAGAGAGAGAGAGAGAGAGAGAGAGAGAGAGAGAGAGAGAGAGAGAGAGAGAGAGAGAGAGAGAGAGAGAGAGAGAGAGAGAGAGAGAGAGAGAGAGAGAGAGAGAGAGAGAGAGAGAGAGAGAGAGAGAGAGAGAGAGAGAGAGAGAGAGAGAGAGAGAGAGAGAGAGAGAGAGAGAGAGAGAGAGAGAGAGAGAGAGAGAGAGAGAGAGAGAGAGAGAGAAAAAAAGAAAAAAATGTAATGTAAAACTAATTATTACATAGTTTTTTTTGTTTTTTTTAATCGAAACCTTGGAATAAAATGAGGAACAAAATTCATTTTCAACTTTATAGTTAATGGATACAAATTTATGTATACACATTCAGACACCAATATTTCCTTAGGATTTGGAACCATGGGTGAAATGGAGGACTTATTGAGTTAAAAAGGAATCGTTGAGGAACATAAGATATTCGTGAGTTTTGCAGGATGATGTATGACAGGAAGAAATGTCATTAGTGTTTGGATAAACATGCAAATATATTTTTCTCTAATGAAATGGAAATAGAAGGTAAAAGTGGAACAAGGGACATAGTCCAGTCAATAAAGGATTATAGAGTGCGCTTTCTGTAATCCAAGGTTTATCTTCGGAAACATGTTCAGGGCAGTTAGAAAGTTAACATACTAAAAGTCCTGGAATTTTCGGGCCTGGAAACAGGAGAGGTGGAAGCGGAGCGCGGAAGGTCCCTTTTTTTTATTGCGCACTCATATCTCGAAAGCTATGCGTCTCATGCAAAATATGACTATTTTTCTAAATTAATGTTAATTAAATTTTCTACAACTTTTATTCTACACACATCATTTATATTCAGTACCGTTTCAGAGATATATGCTTGGAAATAGACGTTTAGTATGTTTTACTACTAAAAGTAAAAATTTATGTAACTTT
Source organism: Euschistus heros (assembly GCA_003667255.2). Lineage (NCBI taxonomy): Eukaryota > Metazoa > Arthropoda > Insecta > Hemiptera > Pentatomidae > Euschistus > Euschistus heros. The sequence continues at coordinate 1,120,805 of RCWM02000079.1, read as the reverse complement.
TGACAGTTGAAGATAAATTGGCAAACATATGTTTAATTGGAAAGAAATGTAATTTCTACAATATTATTTATGAAGACTTTTGTCGTAGGATGAACGTTTTAGAAAATATGGATGGAAGTTTAACAGAAAACGTGAGGTGAATTTTTTTTTTCTCAAAAATATTCACATTTTCCTAGTGTTTATCTCGGAAACGGTACAGAATATGAAAAATGTGTTTAGAATACCAACTTCTCCCGTTTGATGGAATCGAAAGCAATTTAAAAATCGATGTAAAGCTGATGAACCAATTTCTTATTAAAATCAAGCAGAAGGGAAAATAATTGTTCACTAGTTGCCAAGGTTGATTGTGACTCATAGAAAATAACCAACATCTTAATACATGTTATCAATACCGGACAAATACCAAGAGAATACAATGCCTCGCTATTCGATTAATATTTAACAATGCTGTGCGCTCCGTGGCATTTCCTTATTGGTGGCCAAGTGGGCGTTAAATATCCAGTTTATTATTGCTAGGTGCAAGGAGGCACATTATGTCCTAATATATAAGTAATAAATACATAAATTTATTTCCATGTGCAATTACATACCTTATTTATGTAATTGGTTCTTACGAAACCTCTTGTGCGTGTAAACTTATTGACTGATAAATAATATAGTTAGTTCTTATTTGACTCTTTGTTTATATTATATTTTCTCGTTTTCAATTATAGTTTCACAAACTAATAAAATATCTCATAAACTTAGAGATGTTTAATTAAATAGACAAGTTGGAAACAACTAATTAAAGATCTGAATTTATAAGTATTGATGTGTCGCTACCAAAATTGTGCGATTCTCGTTTCCGATACTAATACCTAGATTTAAACATAAATTTTTATCACAGAAATTATGTTATTTCTCGGAAATTATAATTTATACGAGGTGTGATCAAAAAGTTCCAGGACTTTTTATATACTATGGGAATGAAATGTCTCACAGCGATGCGGTTGGCAGCATTGTATTGCCTGACTCAACAGGAACACAGCTGTGTTTGCAGATCAATCATAACATCACTGAAAGTAACATTAGCACAGTTTTTTTGAGGTCAGTTTTATAGAGCTTGGCTATTTTATGAAAATAAATGTGAAAGAAGAGCAACGTGTTTGTATGAAGTTTTGTGTGAAACTGAACAAAACGTTTTCTGAAACCTTTTTGATGTTACAGGAGGCTTTTGGTGAAGAATGTCTAAGCCGATCATGCTGCTATCAGTGGTTCAAGAAGTTTAAAGATGGCCTTTTTGTGTAAAAAACGCAATGACTGTCATTCCTCAGCTCCCTACTCACCTGACCTGGCTCCAGCCGACTTTTTTTTCTTTTCCCGAAGCTCAAGAGACACCTGAAAGGACGAAGATTTCAAACAGTTGACGAAATTAAAGAAAAAACAATGGAGCTGCTAAACACCTTTACAAAAGAAGAGTTTTCTGGGGCCTTTGATCAGTGGAAACACCGGTGGGAAAAGTGTGTAGCTTCCCAAGGGGAGTACTTCAAAGGAGACAAATTTGAATAACCTGTATGTTGTAAGAATAAATGTATAAAAATTCAGTCCTGGAACTTTTTGATCACACCTCGTACTTATAATATAAAGTTTATTTATTTCATATATGGGTCATTCCACCATTACATACGAATTTATGTCCCGAAGCGATTGTGGTTTCTGTATGAAATTTCTTGCACCCAATTGTAATAAGAAACTGCAACGTACATACCTCTAAAACTTAAAGTAGCTTCCCCATGGTTATTGTTTTGTTTCCATGGTTAAATTTGAATTCAAAACCTCACAATATATTTCCCTCATGTGTACCATAACATGAGTTGGTAATGTCAGATGACAATAAGTTCTCCATTTCTGCAGTTATGAACTTAATTTTTTTTTTCTAGTACCTTAGATGAGTTGCAATATATTAAATTTTATAATGGAAACATAAAAAATGGAGAATCAAAATAAATCCAAAAAAATATCACCAAATAACCTTTACCCTTCGTCGTAAACCTACGACTCCCTGTCCTATAGTATCCTTTAATGATATTCCAATAATCGATGTTGAACAGATCCGCTACCTAGGACTCCACTTGGACAATCGTCTTTCTTGGAATCCACATACAAGACTAGAACAACAAGAAGCTGCTCGCCATTACTGACTACTTCAACATTTATTAGACAAACATTCAAAGCTCCCAATTAACTACAAAAGACTGATATACAGGACTATGATTAGACGTATATGGACTTATGGAGTTAAGCTTTGAGGTTCCACTAAACCATCCAATTCATCTCGAATCCAATCCTTACAATCTATAATCCTTCGAAAAATCCGCAATGCTCCTTACCATTGCGGATTTTCAAAGGATTTTGGATTGGAGTGATTGGATGCGGGAAGAAGTCAATGGTTTGGTGGATCCCCATATCTCTTTACCGTAAGTCCTAATAGGTCTGATAATCGTCATATAGATGAGATTTGAGATGAGATCGTCATATAACATTGAGTTGAACCGGGAGATTTGAACCTTTGTCAAGTAGGTGTTGTAGTACACGAAATCAACGTGCAGCTTCTTGCCTTTTCAATCTTGTATGAGGGTTCTAGGTAAGTCTCTTGTCTAGATAAAATTCAAGGTATCTTATCTGTTCTATATTATTTAATGGTACTCTATTAAAGGATACAGGAGGACAGGATGTGGTAGGTTTGCAATAAAATTATAAATATACATATAACACTAGATGCATGTATGAAGTAATGTATAAACTTAACTATTTGTAAAGCGGAAATAAGAAAATATTAATACGTGAATCACAAAATCCTCGTTAAAACTGATGTTAACCGCTGTCACATTATACATTTGAGAAGACGTTAGCTAAATGGATAAGAATGATAAAATAAACAGGATTTTCAAATAGCACTATAAATAAATAAATAAAATAATAAGCATCTGTTTTAAATATAACAGAAAAATGAGAAAAAGATTTACATTGATAAAAACTCAATTTCTGCCTTACTGGAAAAAACGATAGGTCTTGGATATGTCAATCTATAACCTACTGTTTTTTTTAAGACCAACGTTCAAAGCTACCAATTCATTACAAAAGACTTATTTACATGACTGTGACTAGGCCTATTTGGACGTACGGAGTTGAGCTGCGGGGCTCTACTAACCCAACCAATTTATCTCGTATTCAATCCTAACAATCCAAAATCCATCGAAAAATCCTCAATGCTCCTTACTTTGTCACCAATAAACTTATCCAAAAAGGTCTTGATGTTCCATATGTTACCAGACCAGATATCTATCTATAACTACTCAAATCCCTTAATTTCTCAACTTGCTTCCCACACCATTCCCGATAATCCACCGAGGTGTCTGAAAAGAAGATTGCCCAGAGACCTTCTAGTGTAGAATTTTTATTAAAGTACTACTGATGAGTAGTTCTTTTCAAGTTTTGCCACGTCATTGTAATAGTTAACAACACATTTATTTGTTGTATATATTTGTTACAGTTGTGAATTTCAATGATTTGTTATAATAAAAAAAAAAGAAATTGAAACTGAGGCTAATTGCTTACAATATTAAGAATGACTTATAATACCTGTGTCCCATAGGGTCACTCTATTTTCCTCACAGTTTTTTAAAAAGCCCGCCAAAGCATAACAAGATTCATTCCATCATATTTCAGGCTGGCAACATTGCAGAAGCTTCCCACAAAACTGTGGGTAACCTAACTTACAACAATTTTCCTTTGTTAGTATCGTAATTCTATTTCCCTCACATAATGATTTTTCAATGAAGGTAAGTTTGATTTTTCTTTTCTTTGCATTGAAATATATTTTTTTTTCCATGTAGTTCAGAGTTCCATGTGTCTTTTTTTTTTTTTTTTTTTTTGTTTTGAAATCTGTGTGGTGTTGTTAGTCTTAAATCAAACTCAAATTTCTATTTCCCTCACACCTTGTTTGAGTTTATTTTACAATAGGAAAAACTGTGAGTGAAATAAGATTAAAAAATACTTGTTATATATACACATATATTCACTATTTATATGTTATTAATTTAATATAATATCCATCATATTAATCTAATGTTCGATTTCAAACTATAAATATATAGTATAATGTCTTACCATTTTAGATATGTAAAAGGAACAGACACGGTGTGTTAACACCAAGGAGAAATAAATGTTAAAGTCTGAGGATGGGACATAGTTTTCCCGAAACATGTTACTTAATAGATGAATAATAAAGAGGAGTTATGACATAATAAGTGTAATATTACCATTTTAATTTTTTTTCTTTCAAGTTTTATGTTTAAATGTTTAATTAATGTTAAATAATATTTTTTAATCGACTAATTGATATCATACTCATTAACAATTCTTTTGTACTATAAACATTTTATTATTTTAATTGTGAATGTTTTCTATTTCCCTCACACGCTCATGGTTTCTATCATGATCATAAATGTGCATATAGACTATATTCTATGAAGGAATTTTTTGCTAGCCCCATTGAGAAGACTTAAAGAAGTTTATGAAGAAAAACTTTTTTTTTGTATATAACTTTTTTCTAATGGAATCACATTGTCAAAACTACAACAAAATGGCAGAATGGTCCATATACATGATTAATTCTAAATACAGCTTATTATCAGAAATTTTTGAATGGCAGGTCAAGTACTCGAAAACGGGTTTACCACAAATCTGTAAAATATATAAACATATTTATAAAAAATGATTTATTGTATTATAAACTATAATAATATCATAGAAATGATAGAGTTGTAAGGTAATAATGTAAAAGTGTAGCAGACTGGAGAGAATGTGCTCGCTGTGCCAAGGTCGCAGTCATTGGGGCTCATCATCGCTGTCTACTAAAGTAGTCTATTCCACATTTCTGAATATTTCATATTATGTTAATATATTTATAAATATTATTATTAATGTTTTAATTTAAATACTTTACGTAGCTGTAATTTAGCCATACTTCGTACAATTAAATATATCCACAACTATCTTAATCTTTTATCCATTAAATCCATTAAAAGTAATGGAATATGGGTATTAATGCTTAATACCCACCCGAATCCACTAGCCTATCAACTTGCTTTTCTATTTGGGGCCTTCTAGTGTAGAACTTTTTTTAGGTGCTGCCTATGAGTAATTGCTTTACATGTAATTGTATAGTTATATATTGTATAAAGCTGTAAATATTAATTAATAATCGGAAAAATAAAATGAAGTACAGTGATGGTTAAACTTAACCTCAGTAATTATTTGAGTGATTGTTTCTCTCATATAGGTATGTAATTTTTACAGATAAGTTTCTTTTTATGCAGGCTTTTCACCAACTATAGACGAAATTTATAAATCAAAATATATTAAATTACTTGTTGTTGTTGTTCTTAGAGTTTTAGAGCGTAAAACATCTAGGTCATCAACGCTCAGTAAGTATAAAAATATTATATCATGATTTGAAGGTGTCTCTGGGCAGAACCCGACTGAGTCGAAGGCATGAAGTCAAGTATTAAATTACTATTTATTTCTGTTTTTATAATGAAGATTTTTTTTAAAACACCCCTTAGTTGTTTTTTTTTTAATATCAATTTATTGAAATTTACAACTGTAGAAATATATATATAAAGAAAATGAGCTGATAACGATCACAATAACATGTCAAAACTTAAAAAAACTACTTATAAGTAGCACTTCAATAAAAATTCTACAGTAGAAGATCTCTAGGCCAACTTCTTTTCAGTCGCCTCGGAGGATTATTGGGAATGGAGTGGGAAGCAAGTTGAGAAACTAACGGATTTGAGTGGTTATGGAGCTTACTATGGATAGGTATCTGGTTTGGGCTAAATCAGCAACATATAGAACATTAAGGTCTTTATGGATAAGTTTATTGATGACAGAGTAAGGGGCGTTTAGGATTTTTCGAAGGATTTTGGATAGTAAGGATTGGATACGAGATGAAATGGATGGGTTAGTAGAGCCCCATAGCTCAACTCCGTACGTCCAAATCACAGTCATGTAAATAAGTCTTTTGTAATGAATGTTTGTCTATTAAATGTTGAAGTATTCTGTATCGACGAGCAGTTTCTCGTCGCTTTAGTCTTACACCCGTTAGTATATATAAATTATATAAATGTGAATAAAATATATGTAAGTACCTATAATTGTAATTTTATTCAATAAATTCTTCCATTAATTTTTAATAGATTTTTTTTTTTGCCTAGAATGTAAATAATATGATTGTATTAGAAATAATAATCTAAGTATTTATTAGGATATTGTAAAAGAGAGAAACTTCTGAAAATAATTATCGATTTTCATTTTATTTTTTTCGAATACTTATAGACTTTAATACATGTTGTTTAATGTATTAAACTATGAAATATTCTTATAGTGCACAATGTAGGAATTTCACAAAAATGTAAAACTTGAAGGACTATGTTATTTAATTGTTCATCCTCAACACATTTATAAGATTTTTATTTTTATTTTTTTTTAACTTCTTCTTTTATTCTTAATGATGTTACAATCTGCCTCAGTGAAGGGCAATGGGTAAAAGGTGTTATGGTAATAATGATGTTTTCATTCATAGAATATATTCAAACACACACACACACAAACACATATATGCAATGATATCAAAAAAAAATAAAAATAAAACTAATCGCAAATAAAATAAAATAATAACAAACGTTAACATACATTGATACTATATTGACTATAAGGTAATTTGTATAAGTAACATTCCATCCTGTAATGTCTGTTAAGTCGCAATCCTCCAATTTATGATCCAAGTATCATTGAAATGGATGGCCCTTATTTCCTCAATGAGCCGTAACTCGGAGACATAAAACAACAGGTTAGTATGTTTATAACAATAATTATTTTTATAGTTTAGGAATTAGAGAGTTTTATTTTTAGGAAGGATTTTTATTTGTTCCTTTGAATGTGAATATATATTTTATCAGAGGAATAAAAATCTATTAGCATATTTTGAATGTTTTACAAACACTTCATCCCATTATATATCATAAAATATCATTTAAAATTTTACGTACTTTGATTTTAATTATGGTATATCCGATTCGCTCTACCCCCGTTAAACCAATAACGGTGAAGACTTTTACTATGATGTACAGAACTCTGTACTGTAATAAAATCCTGAATTAGTAATACCAAAATCCAAATATTTTTTTCGGATATAGTGAATCCAGATATTAATCTCCATGCATCTATATATATATATATATATATATATATATATATATATATATATATATATATATATATATATATATTCATTTCTATTACATTAGAAGAAATTCAATAAGATTCGAAAAAGAAAATTTTTGGATAAAATATTGTTTTAATTTTTATGACGAGAATAAACCTGATTATGTTTATACAATTTATTTTTTATGTATTCATTTTACTTTTAATAAAGAGGAATTAAGGTTAAAAATAATTTTACAGCGTAGTATTATTCATAATTATCCCAAGAAACAAGAGAAGACGGACGAGAACAGGACTGAGCAGCCATCTAGCGCCTGCTTCTAGAACTAAAATTATTCAACGGTCAGTTACGTCTACATTTATGTATTTATCTTTTTGTAATGATTTAATTAACATTAATATATCAATCAATATAAATTAAGGTGGCAGTGTAATTTTATAAAAACATGTTTGCTTTATTCACTTGATTGATGAAGTAATTTAGATAACAATTGCATTCCTGAGATATTTCGCTGCTGTATAAGAAACACATATCTGAAACAGTCCAAGCTTTGTTCATTGTTATTCTGTTTTTTATATTTTTTTATTATATTGTATATCTATTTCTTTGCTTTACTTTTGTTTTATTTTCTCTCAATACATCTTGATTTCATAAATAATTATTTTTTTGCTTAACCTGCTGTAAATAGTTTGTAACAACTTATATTTCTTCATTATTTAAATAATAGTTGGGTAATATATAGTTATAACTACCAATTACTAAACTGTAGCTACTACTAACTACACTAGTAAATGAGGCGTTGAATTCCAAAACCAGCAAACACCAATTTTTTTTTTTTTTTATTTAATAATTTTTCCATTGGACTATTTTTAGGTAAAAGGTTTTTTTAAAAAAGTAGTTAAATCAGATTTAAAACGGCCATGCAAAAATTAGGCCTCTTCCTGATCCAGTCTGACCTGTACTTTATGGAACAGCTGTGAAATGTTTCAAAAAATGAACTTATCTGGTTTTGGAATTCAACACTTCAATTATAAGCTGTTTTTTTTTTTTTTTTTTTTTTTTTTTTTTTTTTTTTAAATAGTAGTTAGCAATTAAAATATACCTAACACCAAAAAAAGTAATCAGTAGACGGTATTTATAGCTACATATTACCCTAATATGTTTCTCAAGACAATATCGTATTATTAGTACGTTACTAGTTATTTGCGTCTAATTAGTAAAAAATGATCGTTTGAAAATTGGAAAACTTAAAATAAATCCAAATATATTTCATCAAATAACCATTACCCTTTGTAATAAACTTTCTGTCGCATAGTGTTTTTTTCATAATATTCCACTGATCCCAGTTAAATAATTTCGCTATGTTCGCAATTCTTCATATGGACAAACGTCTTTCTTGATTTCCTTATACAAGACTGAAACGTCAAGAAATAGCTCACACTTACTTTACAAACGCTCTAAGATGCCGATCGATTACAAAAGACTCATTTAAACGACATTAATTGAATCTATTTGGGCATACGGCGTTGAAATATAGGGCTCCACTAAACCATTTAATTTTTCGAATCTATATTCACATGACAGTAATGAAACCTATTTGGACACATATATTTGAGCTTTGGAGCCTAACCAAATTACCTAATCCTTTTTTTTTTTTTCCAATCCTTACAATCTTCCTTATTAAGTCACAATCACAACTTATCCATTAAGGTCTATATAATATTCCACTTGTTAGTTTAACCTAAACCACATCGTTTCATAGTAAACTCCATAACTATTTAAATTCCCTTGTCTCTAGACATGCTATCCATTGTATACCCAACAAGCTAACATCTACAAGACAAACATTTTAAACTTCTAATTTATAAAAAATCACTTACATGAAAGAACTATTTGGAAATAGGGAGTTGGGGCATCCTTAAAATATTTGATTCTCCTCGTATCCAATCATTAAAATCGAAAATCCTAACACTCTATATGTTGTTGATTTGTCACAAACCAGTATGTTTATGCTATTATTTATGGATAATATCTAAAAAAAATTACAAACAAAATTTACAATAAATTAATTACTATGTACTAATTATTTTTTATATTTTATATCTTTTTTACGTTTATTTTTTCTGTCATATTTGGCCTTGGTTTTCTTCCATCCTTCACAAAACGTTAGCATAATAAATTGATATAATTATATAAATAACCGTATTATATAATAACCAATTGTATTCTTGTTTTAAAATATTTATAATGTAGAAATATGTTAAATATAAATAATAAAAATAGATAGATAGAATCCCACGTTTCCGAAAATTTAAAGATCTTATAATTTAACGATAAAAAAAAAAAAAAAATTCTTAAATGTAAATGTATTTTGTTTTATTTTATTGGATTGGGATGTTACTATCCAGTTTTAAACTCTTCCATTACCGAGGCTATCCCAACTCCATCCAACATCCAAGACGTCCAACTCAGGCCGGACCCCATCCCATGGGTTTTTTTTTTCTCTCTCTCAGTGGCAAACACTCCACGGATCCGGATATTGAATAAGTTTCTTCGTTTCCTCCCCCCCCCCCCTCCGACCCCCTCCAAATTAAATATTCCTTTCCGATGGCCCCTTCTCGAAGAGTTAGTCTTACAACGGTATTAACTTTCAAAACGAAACTTCCCTTCTATTGGAGCCGGGCTAAACTGTTTGGTGTAACTTCCCCGAGGTCTTTGATGAAACTGCTCCAATTGTTCTAACCTCGTTCTCGCAATTGCCTTTTAAACAGTTTCACAGTTGGCAGAATTTTCTTACCGGGGCTGGAAATCGAATTGGACAATACAGAACTGAGCTAAGCCATTGCAACTTTGTATTGGATATCTTTACCGGCTTGATTGAATTCCAACTTGTCGAATTATTTATTCTAACTCTATTTGAAATCAAGAGTTTGGTCAAAGCCTGTTGCATTTGTGTAAAGATTTTACATGGAATCTCAATTAACCCAGAGGGAGCATTTTTTCCTTTCCGTTATGAGGGGCATCCGTCTCACAGACAGATATTGGATTTTATCTTTTTTTTTTCATTAATTCACCTTATATTTTAAGCCATTTTTTTAAACTAGGAAATAATCAGACTATAATTGAATGGCACCGCCGAAAAAAACGTTCTAAGCCACAAAATTTCCGAAGTGGCGATTTTAAAGGTTTTTAAATGTATAATAGATAGTACATAATAGTATGATATAGTACTCCATTATGTTATTGTACATGTAAATATTACAAATTAATATGGGAATATAAAATCTTACCAAAAAAACTAACAAAAATTTTAGATTATGATTTTCTTTCGCTGATTACTCAAAATTTTATGTTTGTCGCTTAGATCGTTTTTCGGCGGATCCATTCAATTATAAAAAGAATAGTTCAATAAAGTTTAAATTTACAATTATTTTTCCTTAATTAATTTCCTTTTAGCTAAACACGAAAGTTCACACTAACTATTATTCCTGGAATTTATTTTAAAAGATAAAGACAATAAGTAATGTAAAATCAGTTATTGATATGATATCTTTTAAAGTACGGAAAGAATTGAATATATTTATACAAGGTTGAGTTGTAGGATTCAAGAGAAATTTTATAATTTTTTTTTAAATTTTATTTTTAAGTTAAGGTCTCAATAACTATCAGGGGTGCCGATAACTGTTTAGTCTACCCTACTTGCCTTTTTTGTTATTATAAAGTAGAAGCTTAAAACTTTTGTCTTGTGAATGCCCAAGTTAATTTGCTGAATTCTACCTGAAATTTGATTATACATAACCATTAATTCCACTCTTAGTAACTAACAAAAGATGTGTTGGGGTCACCTGTGGTGTAGTGGGTAGCATAGCAACCTACTAAACCCAAGATCGCGGGTTCGCAGCCCGGCAGATGACCTTAGGATTTTTTAAAGGGAGTAAAAAATCCTTACATATGCCGTCCTTCGGAAGGTACGTAAAATGGGGGTCCCGAGCATGTGCGATGTCAGGTACTCATTAAAGATCTCTATCCTAATTATACCTGGATGGGCAAAATTTAGGACTCCCACCGTAGCATCGTCCGATTAGCCATAGCAGCATAAAGTGACGTTAAACGAAATAAACAAACAAACAAAAGATGTAAATAATGATTGTTGTAAAAAATGTTTAGTTAAACATTAAGTTTAATATGAAGATTCTAATGGTTAAAAATAAAAAAAACTATGAAGTGAAAATGTGGGTACACAAAAGTAAGCATTGCAATTTATCTCTTCTTTTTTTCCCAAGCCCCTATTGGATACAATTCTTGTGTTTAAGGATTGGGAATTTCTATAGATGTTTGGCCTTTTTCTGTACTGGTACATTGTAAGGCCTGCGCAAAGTTTATTTTTTTCTTGGAGAGAGGGTTTCTGAGAAAGTTTATATTTAGGTGATGTGGCTCACCTAAATCTTTTTGTGGGGAAAATTAAAAACTAAGCTATATAAATTTACTGGCCCACATCGAGACAGAAAACCCCTGACTTACTTGATTTTTTCATAACTAAAGAACTTCGCACCATACCTTACACAATAAGTAGCAGTTCCGATCTCTGCTCTGATCATTCCCTGGTTCATTTGACACTTTTTGATGAACCTTTAAAAAAAGAGAAAAGATTATTCCTAAACCAAGGCGTTATGGATTGGGACAGTTATCAATCCAAGTTAAATTCGAAACTGCTAATACTAATGCAACTAAAAACCGAAGAAGAAATTGAAGAAGCAGTTGATATATTTACCAAAGCTGTACAGGAATCTGCATGGGCCTCATCCGTTCCTAGAATGAACAACAGAGGTTCTCTACCGAGTTACCCACAGTACATCAGGGACCTGATCACAGCAAAGAGAAGGGCGCGAAAGGTATGGCAAACAGACAGACTTCCTTCAGACAGACGAACATTTAATAAATTGAATAACGAACTGAAAAGACAAATCATGAAAATCAAACAGACCAAATACGATTACTACTTATCCAATATCACGACAGACGACGGAAGCTTATGGAGGCACACTAAAAAACTTTTAAAGCATCACGAGGTGATAGCGCCTCTCAGAAAAGAAGATGGGTCCTGGGTGGTGTCGGACAAAGAAAAGTCTGAACTCTTTGCTGAACATTTGTCGACTGTTTTTACACCACATACAGACTACCAAGACAATGTACATGACAATTACCTACAAGAAACTCTAGAAGCTCCCCTTCAATTGACATTACCACCACTGTCTTTCACTCCTTCTGATGTATTGCAAGTAATCAGAAAGCTATCACCAAAAAAAGCTCCAGGATTTGACTTAATCACCGCTGACCTTCTCCAGAAAATGCCCAAAAAAGCTATAGTCTTTCTAACTACACTTTACAACGCAATTCTCAGGACTACGAAATTCCCAGTTCAATGGAAATATTCTTATATTACCATGATACATAAACCAAACAAAAACACCGATTCACCTTCTTCCTACCGACCAATTAGCCTACTTCCTTTGTGTTCTAAAGTTTTTGAAAAATTATTTTACCGACGAATACTAGACATACTGACAGATAAACAAGTACTGCCTACACATCAATTTGGATTCCGTTCATTTCACTCAACAGTTCATCAACTACACCGTGTAACGGATTTCATATCAATCTCACTCGAGAAAAGACTATATGCTACTGGGGCATTTCTAGATGTAGCTCAAGCATTTGACAGAGTTTGGCATGACGGACTTCTTTTTAAATTGAAAAATCTTCTTCCTTTTACCTATTATCTGATCCTTCAATCTTTTCTCTCTGATAGATTTTTTTCTGTCCGACAAGGTTCAGAACTCTCCTCTATTTATCCAGTAAAAGCCGGAGTACCACAGGGGTCAATACTAGCTCCACTGTTATATATTCTTTACACTCACGATATGCCACTTAGCCCTCAAACATTGACAGCAACATACGCTGATGACACAGCAATATTAACTAGACATGAAGACCCCACAATTGCATCATTAACTCTTCAACACCACTTAACATTACTACAACACTGGTTCAAACAATGGAAAATAAAACTAAACTACACATACCTGGAAATACTCTCAGAAGGCTTAAAAGAAGCTGGATGAGAGATTTGCTCAAATAAATCTCTTTAACCCGTGCCAGGAGGAGGTACTATTAAGTGCTAGTCTCCCACACGCATACAAGGCCTGTAGTATTCAATTTCACATCACATTCACTGATTGTTACCCTAATAACAGGTGTGAATTAAAATCTGAAAGAGAAAAAAAAAAAAAAAAAAAAAAAAAAAAAAAAAATATATAAATTTACCAAAACTAAAGAAGAAAATGTCCTTATAGTCTCATTTCTGTTAATTGCCAACGGGCCGGAGGTGGCGCTGGTGTCAATGTTCTGAACAGAGGGTTTGTCAGAAAAATTTATCTAATTAGCAATTGATTTTATACAGTTTTGCAATATAATAAGGAAAAAACTAACAATAATATTGGGCATGGAAATTGAAAATTATGCCACGAAAAATTTTATTAATAATTAATAAAATTATATTGAAAGGTAGTGGCAAAGAAGTGTTGCTAATCATGGACGAAAAGGGACGGCGTATCTTATGTCCATTTACTGTTAATCCGTAGTCAAAGTAGGATCCATTGTCGTTTCAAAAACAAAACAAATTTATAATTAATGTTTTTTTTTTTTTTATTAAATATTTCTTGATATTTACAACTGTATACATTATGTAGAACAAGTAAATTTGAGGAAAATGATTACAATGACATGTCAATAACTCACTAATGACATTTCAATGGTTGTACATTAGGTTTCTTGGCCATCTTCTTTTCAGACGCCTCAGTTGATTATCGGGAATAGAGCGTGAGACAAGTTGGGAGACTAGTGGATTCGAGTGGTTATGAAGTTTGTCATGAAATGATAGGTGTCGGGTTTGAGTCAAACCAGCAATTTATGGAACATAAAGATGTTTATATGTAATTTCGTTTGTGAAATAAAAAGGAGTATTGAGAATTTTAAGAAGGATTTTGGATTGAATACGGATTGAATACGAGAAGAATTGGAAGGTTTAGTGAAACCCCTAAGCCCAACTCCGTATGTCAAAATAGGTTTAATTATTGTCATGTAAATAAGTATTTTGTAATTAATTGGGATTTTTGACGTTTGTCTAGTAAATGTTGGAGTAGTTTTGAAACGGTGAGCAGTTTCTTGTCTTTTAAGTCTGGTATCGTTAGTAATGTAAAGAATAGCAAATATTTTTATTATTTTAAAGCACTGATGTTAAGTATCCTCTACCTATTCCTAATAAAATTAAGTGTTGAAAAATCAAATCATGCGATAATAGAAATTGTTGAGTGGTCAATATCGCTGAGATATATTGAAAAGTTCTCGAGACAAGGTAAAGTGGCCCTGATAGCATAGAGCTTCAAAGGACAAGGAAGGAGTGAAAGATGTTTTGTATCCTTTATGTTTCCTTTAGAGGAAAAGGGGGTAAGAAAAGGATATTTCCCAGTTGAGAAATGTGTTTCCAGTCTATAAAGCTTATCCCCGTCCATCATCTTTTATATTCCAATAATGTCTTCATAAAACCTTCTTTAAGGCTTCTCTCGATTTATATCGATTTTATGTGTCAATAAGTCATAATTAATAAATTTACATATTTTCAGTTAAATAATTAAACTATAAAATAGGATCGATTTTTATGATCCTTTAACTCAATCAAAACAGTTGAAGATTTGATACCAAGTCTACAAAATCAACAAATGTGAGAAAAATCAGTGTTAAGCCCTCCAAGATTAGAAGCTTTCAGAGTTTGGTGTGGTTTCGATTCCATCCAGATTTAGTAAAAATCAGCTTGGAATTGGTCGGTAAATCTTGAAACTGGCACTCTCAGGATAAAGAAGCAGTCTCTTTTTTAAAAATCAACTGAAAAAAAAAAAAAATTCGTACCAAACTTTTTCACAGACTAATATGTGTGTCTATATTAAACATATTTTATAATACTTTGATATTGAATAAACTTTTTTTTTTTTTTTTTTTTTTTTTTTTTGACTCCTTTAACATTTACTTGAAAAACGTTCTAGCCTTCCTATTAGTTTACAAAGGACTCATTTACATGACAGTGATTAGACCTATTTGGACGTAAGGGGTTGAGCATTGGGGCTACACTAAACCATCCAACAAGAAATAGCTCACTGTTTTCGACTTCTTCAACACTTACTTTACAAACGCTCTATCATATCATATCCACTAGTAACATTGTAAGAAGTTTCATACTCCTCCATATTTTGTAATTATATGTAGTTAATTAGTTAATTAACGCATGTTTTCACATATTTATATTGTAGCTAACTTTATATTTTGAAATAACCTTTCTAACTTATATAATTTTATTGTAACGTGTTTTTTTTCATTAAAGGGCATAATTATGAGAACAATATAGTCTTGAAACGTCGCCAAAATAAGATGTTATTTTATTGACTGAACATAAAGAACCTTTTTAAATATATAGGTGTGTGTGTGTGTGTGTGTTTTGTAAGGTTCTTGAGGTTCAGTCAAAAAATAGAAACAACTATTTTGGCGACGTTTCGTGACTATATACTTCTTATAATCATGTCCTTCAGTAAAAAAACAGGTTACAATAAAATTATTTAAGTTATATAAGTTATTTCAAAACATAAAGTTAGCTACAATTTACATAAAAGTATATAACAACATGTGTAGGAATAATAAAATTATAATTATAGAATTATATAATTAAATAATATAGAGGAGTATGAAACTGCTTACAATGTTACTAGTGGATATGATATGGGCTAACTAAATTCTAACCACTCTAGTACCCAACTGACCTGGGGAATTTTTGAAAAAAAAAAAAAAAAAACGGGTACAAAGGTTATGGAGAATTCCCTTGGAAAAATTAAGTTAGAAGGACTGGATGGAATTCCCAAAATGCTGGTACAAAAATATTTCGGTGTAATATACTAATAAATGGATGCATGATTTATATTAATGTAAATTTATATTATTGGTCTGAATGTATTAAAATGTGTTTTGGAATACCATCCGGTTCTTTTAACTTAATTTTTCCAAGGGAATTCATCATAACCTTTGTAACTGTTTTTTTTTTTTTTTTTCGAAAATATCCCCAGGTCAGTTGGGTACTAGAGTGGTTAGAATTTAGTTAGCCCATATCATATCCACTAGTAACATTGTAAGTAGCTTCATACTCCTCTATATTATGTAATTATATATGTTTTTATTACCCTACACATGTTGTTATACACTTGTATTGTAGCTAACTTTATATTTGAAATAACTTGTATAACTTTTTTTTTTTTGACGTTTTGGATTTTTGTGTATTTTTAGAAATGATAAATGTTCTACCAACGAAACTCGTCTTTGAATAAAAAACCCTATATAAGCGTCAAATCATTCATCAATCTAAATTTATTCGGATTTAGTTTTCATTATCATTTATTTAAATGTCTGGTGGAATAACTTTATGTAATAGATTTAAAGTATCAACAAAAATAAATTTAAATACTGTATTGAAAACTCATGGGTTTTAAGTTAATGTAGGATAAAAAAAATAAGAAAAAACGTGATATATATCACTGTAATATTGTAATTAAGCAGTTTGAATTAATTAATTGGCCACTTAATCCACATTGAATCGAAAGAATCGATCACAATATCGAATTCGTTTAATTATCGAGCCTCACTTTAATTAAGTAACAAGATCGATAGTAAAAAAGGAAACAGAGATCTCGTTAGGATTCTACCTCGATTGCTTCCGCTCTCTCTTTTCTTTTCTTTTCTTTTTTTTTTTTTTTTTTTGTCAATTCTCTCTCTTCCCTCATTTAAGGTTATTTACAGACTCATCGGAAATCTCTTTAGAGAAAGGACCCGAGATAAGGTGACACATCCTGCCCCACCCCCGCAGGATTCATTAAGGATCCAGAATGGAGCTTAGCGGCTCAATGTTAAATAAGCGATCCTCCGCTTCAGAAGGAGTCCTGTGAAAAGGAAAAAGGACGAAGGAAAGCCCCGGGAGAGGACGTCGATAATGAGGTGCGACTAATGTACGTTGGGTTTTTTTTTCCCTCCCGCGTGCCTAAGTGTGTCAACAAAGGAAGGTTCATTTAGATAAGAGTCGCTGAAGAGGTTCGCTACGAGAATGCGAAACGTCCCACTATAGCCGCTCGAGGGCCTTTCACACACGCTCCCTCCTTTTGCGCCCTTTTGCGCTGCATGCGCATATGCCTTGAGGGGCGGAGTATGCGCTGCCATTCATCCCTCTGCTGTAATTATCCTTAAAGCGGGGTTATCATCTGTCAGCGCATTGTCTGAGGAGGCACTCCACTCACCTGAATCGAGGAAAGAGAAGAATCGAAAGAATTCAAAAATCTCTCTAAAGAGAATTTGCTTTAAATAAAAAAACATGAAAATTTGTTTAACTTTTACTGGAGGTTAGCTGTTTAGCAACTGTGATTCTTTTTTTTATGATTTTTTTTTTTTAACTATTTATTGTTATTTACAACTGTACATCAATATACAAGTAAATTTGAGGAAATGAATTATAATGACATGTAAATCACTTGAAAAGAACTACTCACTAGTAGCACTTCAACAAAGGTTCTAAACTAGAAGGTCTCTTGGCCATATTCTTTTCAGACACCTCGGTGGGTTATCAGGTAACGAATGAGAAGCAAGTTGGGAGACTAATGGATTCGAGTGGGAGTGCAGTTTACTATGAAAGGATTGGTATCTGGTTTGGGCTAAATCAGCAACATATGGAACATTGAGATTTAGAAATTTAAATATAATATAAAAATAGAGAAACTTTTTAACAATTATGTATGTCATATACTTATTTCAGTTGAATAAATTTGGCTTCAGTAAATTAACAGATGTTGATAAAATAACAATAAAATCATCGAATATTTCAGCATCTTAAAAACAGTTAAATATTTTAAAACAGTGCCCTAAAGGACAGCTATGGTGGAAGTTATCCTTCGGATAACTTAAGAACCGTTTAATATTTTAAAATATTATCCTTAAGGACGAAAAAAAATGATAAAATCGTTAAATTCCGTCATCTTGAAACAGCATCCTTAACCCTTTAACGGGCAGGCCGGGAATTCCGGAATACATTTCTACTTTTTTTTTTCTTTGAATGACTATAGCCACGATAGCCCCCAAATATGTATCATGAAATCCAAGGTTAAAGAAAGAATTTTAGACGACAATGAGTAGGAAATTACGTAATTTATTGAGCAAAAGGCATTAAATATGTGCATCCTCCAGGATACATTGCCTTTAAATGGGTTAAGGACGAAAACTAATTCTAATTGTGGAAGGATAGTGGCCGAGGATGTCTTTGGGCCTCAAAAAATCGTCATATCCTGGCTGATCTGTAAAACAGTACATGTAATTGTCTGTGTACTTAAATACTGATGTAGTTAAGTACTACCCTACTCTGCTGATGTAGAGGATTTAAAAATAAAATGATTAAATAAAAATTAAAAACTTATTAAATTAAAAATAATAAAAAAAAACACTCTTTAATAGCGAACCGCACTAAACCTTTCTTCGACAGAATGCATATAATGATGTAAAACTATTAGTATATAACATTTTTTATTGGATTAGCCATTTTTGTGTTATAGACTCTTAAACATGGCGAAAACGATTTTCGACAGTCGATTATGGCTAAACGCTTACGTCAAATTCAGCTTAAGATATGTTTTTAGACGCAAAATTTAATAAACATTAATTTTGTAAATAACACATTTTTCGATTAAAAGCATTTTTATACAAGTTTTTTGCAAAAATCTGAAAAAAGTGCAAAACTTTTGCCCCCCCCCAAAAAAAAAAAAAAAAAAAAAATTTCTCAGCTTATTAAATATAGTCACATTTTTCATATTTCATTCTCAGGACCCACCTGGACCATACCAAATCATAAAACCTACTTCCCCACCTTTTGGAAAGCAGGCCCCCTTGTCGGGGGTATTGCGAATGGAGAAGTGAGAGTATTAAAACAAAGTTGAGCAATTATTGTCATTGGTCCTTGAAAAATTTGCAAATTTACAAGATAATCAGATGGCTAGAAATTGGTGAAAATTACGATGCAAGATTCCGTTACATACATGTAATGTTAATAAAGTTAATACATTTTACTATACTAATGATTAAAATGTATTGTCTTGAGGGCTACAAGCGAGGTTTGGCAAAGTGTCACATACTTTTATGATTAGAAATTAAAATACGCCCAGATGGATCGATACAATTATTTCTGCCAAATTTGATGTCTAATTATACTTTTACGCACTCTTCAAATACCTAATCAATGCAATTTTAACCAGGTTAAAAATTACTGCTAAATTCCATGCTTCAATACAAGACTAGTCAATTGTTCATGAAAAGTTTCTAATCTTACAGTATAATTTATATCTGTTAACACTAACCTTGTCGCCTCGATAAGTCTTAGTAAAGACTTTAGTACTTAGTAATTTTGTAGGCCGGATAAAAACGCACGTCTAAGGAACACTAACTAACCGGCTATTAATTGAATTACCCTACAATTGAGCGTATGGTTCCAGAGGGAACATGAAATCTATTAGCTTTATAGCCGTCGCTCATTCATGAGTTTGTTTATCTCGAGCGATAAGGAGGAGTTTGTTCTACACAGAGGTCGGATCGCGTGCTCAAGTCGAGTCGTGATTCCTACTCAAGTCCTGTGTACTTAGTGTAAGTGTTCTCACTGTTGTGGAGGTAGTGTGGAGGCACTAAGTGGGGAGATCGTACTTCATTGATTCTATTACAGTTGCATATGCCAAGGTTATTACTTAGAGAGTCTAAGTGAGGTTATAATCTATCTAATAATTTAAGTTTTATTTGTTTATCGATAGAAATTTTGTATTCTAGCTTGCAATTGAGCATTATTTCTTGTTGCACAGAGGAGGTGATTGAGGTTTACGTGAAACCATAATTAGAAATTCATTTTTTTTTTTTTAATTTACAACTTCAAGACTAAAACAACAATAAACTGCCCGTCGTTTCAGACTACTTCAACATTTACTAGACACACGTTTAAATCTCCCAATTAATTACAAAAGACTCATATAGATGACTGTGATAAGACCTATTTGGACGTACGGAGTTGAGCTTTGGGGCTCCACTAAACCATCCAATTCATCTCGTATCCAATCTTTACAATCCAAAATCCTTCGTAAAATCTTCGATGCTTCTTACTTTGTCACCAATAAACTTATCATAAGATCTTAATGTTCCATATGTTGCTGATTTAGCCCACACCAGATACCTATCCTTTCACAGTAAGTTCCATAACCACTCAAATCCATTAGTTTTTCCACTTGCTTCCCTCTCCGTTTCCGATGATTCTCCGAGGTGACTGAAACGAAGATGGCCTAGAGAACTTATAGTGTAGAAGTTTTAATTAAGTGCTACTGATGAGTAGTTATTTTCAAGTTTTAACATGTTATTATAATCGTTGTCAATACATTTTACTTGATGTATATATTCTGTACAGTTGTAAATTTCAATACATGTATATTAAAAAAAAAAAAAAAAATTATAATTTAGTCATCCAGAGAGAAAGAAACTATTAAGAAACTCTTGCGGATAATGGACTACATTATCACTACGTACACCTAAAGGCCCATGATTCAAATTTTTACAAACAATATAAAAAGCAATCATTCCGTACGGTTAGATTTTGATTTCTAACCATAAAGTATATGAAAGTTTGGCCTCGTTTCTACCATTCAGCAAAGTTTATTTAAATTTGTATTATTGAAAATTTGATTATTGCTAAACCTTCCTAAAGTTATGAAAATTTTGAGTTTGTTAAAATTTTGTACAGATGGGTGCAATAGTTTAGCGGAACGGTATCCACAAGTCGCACCATTTATTTATAACTTTTTCAATAAAAATTTATTTGAAAATAAATATATTTTCATATAAATTAATAGCTCTATATATCACAGTAACTTTGTAAACTCACTCAAATGGTGCTCGCCACCTATCGGTCAATTATCAAACTTCACTGCGCAACTCATATTTAGCGCTTTTTATGACAATTTAATTGTAAATGTGTAAATTTTGTAATTTCTAAACCTTCCTTGAACTATGAAGATGATCTAGTTACAATTTGGTACAGATAGGTTCAGTAGCTTTCTTGGTTAATGGTCACAAAAAAAAAATGGCTTGTTCTTTTATATATTAGTATAGATAGAAAGAACCGAGGCGGGCACCCCTGGGTGGTTATTCTTGTATATTTTCAAAAGGCATACGACTCTGTGGATAGAGAAACACTCTTCTCCACATTGCGAGAATTTGGCCTTGATGAGAAAACCGAGAGGTTGGTCCAAGCCACTATGAAGAACACGACAGCCAAAGTGAAGTTCAGAGGTGAACTGTCCGAGAGCTTTCCTATCAGAACGGGAGTCAGGCAGGGCGATGGTCTCTCCTGCATTCTTTTTATCTGCGTCCTGGAGAAAATTATCAGGGAATGGACGGCACTGTTGCCACCGGGAGCTGGACTGAAGCTTAGATACAAGAAGGACAACCTTAATGTACCATGCCTAGCCTTTGCCGATGACCTCGCTTTACTAGCTAATGATATTAAGGAGGCTACACACATACTACAGAGCCTGCACAGTGTAGCTGTTAAGACAGGCTTGAGGATAAACATTCAGAAGACAGAATTCATGACTAACATCAAGGAATCTCCCTCTAAAATTCCCATAGAAGACACCAGCATACGGAAAGTACCTGCAGTGAAGAATCTGGGAGAATGGATCTCTGCGAACCAGACCGAGAACCTAGCCATAGACACCAGATGCACCAAATTTGAAAGGGCATATCACTCCTGCCGAGATGTCTACTAATCTAAATGCCTCTCCAAAAATCTCAAAATAAGACATTATAACACTGTAGTGAAACCAGCTGTTCTGTATGTCTCCGAGTGCCTTGTAATGGCCAGGAAGCTAGAGATCAAGGAGAGGAAAATCCTGAGGAGAATACTAGGACCAGTCAAGGAAGAGAATGGCACCTACAGGATACGGCACAATGATGAGCTGTATAAACATCAGGAGGATATCCTGACATGCATAAGGAAAAGGCGACTGGCATTTTATGGACACCTGACCCGCATGAATCCAAAAAAGATTAACAAACAGGATATTTACTGTGGCAGGTAAAGGTAAGGCTTCCATGAACAAGTGGATAACATCGGTGAAGTCAGATCTGTAACAACTAGGGATCCCACAGCATAAAACACAAGACCGACTGCAGTTCCGACAAGCTATCCGACAGGGAGTTTTCCCAGTGTCCCTTACCAGTAAGAAGACCACAGGGACCAAATGAACAGAGAGAGAAAGCTGGCTCATTGTCAGAAATTGAAAGAATTCTGGAAGAGAAAGAAAGATCCTCACTGAAAAATAGCTACGAGCCCGTAGTCCTTAGGAGGCCCAAAGGAAAAAAAAAAAAAAAAAAAAAAAAAAAAAAAAAAAAAAGTATAGATAGATTAACTGTTGAATGCTTTATATTTGTCATAAAATACAATTAATCTAGCTCGATTTTTCTCAACTTCCAAAAAATTTTCATCTGTCAACATCATATACAACCTACATTTAGATATCAATAGGTACAAATAAGATTCAGAATGATTTTGTATATGGAAAGCCTATCTATAATATTATATAAAAGGTCAAGCCATTTTTCGTTTGTGATCGCTAACCGCGAAGAATACTGAACCAATCTCTACCAAATTTTAACTATATTATCTTCATAGTTCAATGAAGATGTAGCAATGATAAAATTTACATATCTTCTATGAAATTTTAGTTAAGAAAGCGATAAATATGTGGTGCGCATTAAAGTTTAAAAAGGTGGCCTATTCAAGAAAGTTTACATAGATACTGTTCTTTATAGAGCTAGAAATTGATAATAAAATTTGCTTAGTTCAATAATTATTATCAACAAAGTTATAAATATGTGGTCTGACGTGTGGATTCCAGTGAAGTTTAAAAATCAAACGAAATGTGAGCGCCATTCTGCAACAGTGCTTTAGTAAAACTACTGAACCCATCTCTACAAAATTTTAACTACATCATCTTCATAGTTCTAAGAAGATTTACTCAGTATAATAATAATTTAAATGTACAGTGCTAAGTAACAGGAACGATGTTTATCACACTGTCATTAGACTTTAAGGTTAGAAATTAGAATCCAACCAGATGAAATTGATAAAATTATTTTTGTTAAATAAAAATTGTTACCATATTAAATGTCAATTCTTTGTTTTTTGTACTCCTTTGAAAATGTGTGTAAAAATATGATTCCTGGGCATTTAGTCGCAAACATTGATAATGCGGTCCATTATCCGCAATTGTAAATTAAGGACACTGTTTTACAGATCTGCCAGGATCAGACGATTTTTCGAAGCCAAAGGACATCCTTGGCTCTCTCCTTCCACAATTAGAATTAGTTTTTGTCCTTAAGGATGCTGTTTTAAGATAGTGGAATTTTATTTGTTTTTTTCGTCCTTAAGGATGCTGTTTAAGATGGCGGAATTTTATTAGTTTTTTCGTTCTTAAGGGTGCTGTTTTAACGGTTTTTAAGTTCAGTTAAGTAACTTCCGCCATTGTTGTCCTTATAAGGACACTGTTTTGAAATATTAGACAATTTAACTGTTTTTAAGATGGCGGAAGGACATTCCGCCTTTGGTAACTCATTCACGTGATGTAGACAAAAGAAAAAAGTATACACATTAATAATGTTCACTATTAAATATTATTTTTTTATGTATTGCGGTTTTTCACCGAAAAAAAGTGTTATAAGAATATATGAAAAAAGTGCTATTTCAGTTGTTGTTTTTTTAAAACAAAATTCGTTTTAATATTGATTCGAACTTAGCACACTTGTAAATATAAAAATCACACAAATGTTTAGAAGAAGAAATATAAATAAAAAATAGGTACGTTATTACATGATGCATTTTGTTTTGCCTTCAGATTCGATTTTTTTTTATTTGTATTTAAAGTTACTTGTTTGTTTTTTACGATATAACATCAGTTGTTCAGTTTAATTTTCTGAATTCCCTTGTTAAACTTGGCCATAATTCAACAATTATGAATTTATTGTTATTACCTTAAACCATCATCATAAAATAAAATTGATGTCAGTTTGTAGACGGCATCGTTATTCATAGATCGGTATAAAACGCTTATCATTCACGATATTTATACAACCCACAATACTAAAACTGTGGCTCTCATTAACCGCCGGATATTTTTCCAACGTGAATAGGCTAACGATGAAATAATAAAGATATAAAAAAAAAAAAAAAAAAAAAAATGTAAAATATATCCCCGAAGGGCAAAAGGGAGAAAAAAAATGAAGGAAAATAAACTGGGAGAGAGATCCGGAGAGAATGTATAAAATGTTTAATGAAGAGGAAGAGATAATTAATCGAGTGAGGAGTGGGGGGATATTAGTTTGTCCCGCGGCCGCCAGGGGGTGCTAATGATTTCCAAATTTGCATTCCCAGCTCTTAACACAGCCCCGAATTACATTTGCAAAGTCCTCTTGGTTATTTTTTATTTTTTTGTATCATGAAGAGTCTCACCTACGTAATCCCAAATATATACAAGAACTTGATGAACTTTTTGTACCATCTAATTAACACAAGGCTAAGGCCTTCCACACATCTCAACTTCAGTCATTATATTTATATTATTTTTAGCAAAAAATTACAAAAAAAAATCGAATTCCGAAATTTTTCCTTAAAACACTATACATTGTGTCTATTTATCTTACTTCCACATAAATCGATTTATCGATATATCTCTCTCAGTGTTTCGTCTTATAATCTAAACTGTAAAAACTTCGTGTCGTCGTGAGTTTTTATCTGTACTATTATATAAAAGGACAATCCATTTTTCGTTTATGATCACTAACCGCGAAAGCTACTGAACCAATCTGTACCAAATTTTGACCCTATCATCTTCATAGTTCTAGGATGGTTTAGCAATAATAAAATATACTGATTTTCATTAATTTTCTAATCAAAAAGCGATAAAAGGCAAATGCTATTCAAGAGAGGTTACAAAGATAAGGTATTGTATTGAGCTAGACATTGATAACACAGGCCAACGATGAAAAAACTTTTTCACTTAAAGCACCTTATTATTCTGTTTTTTAGGGTGCTAAATCCAAATATGACACTTATTAAGCCGTATCACCTACCATGTTTTCACATTAGCACATCAATATATTAAATTGTTTGATTTATTACAGAATTTAACAGCTTTTATATACTACAAATAAAATTTTAAAATAATTTGCGCTGAATGCAGAAGAGTCGGCAGCACTGCTGAAACAGATATAGATATAGATGAGCAAGATGATGAAGAGTTGCAATATGCTACAGCAAATATATAGTTTAAGCTGTTTACTTAGATTGAGCTTAACGACTTAGTTAGGGATCTTTTCTAAAAGAAAAGAACTTGTTGGCAGTTGGAACTAGCATATTTTTGTATAGGAAGAGAGAGCAGCAGTTTTCGGAATTTTTTGAACAAGAAGGTGATTTAGTGTACTGCTCAGACATTCCAGGTCTGATCAAAGAGTTTGGTGTTGAATACAAAAAAGAAGACTGGAGGCTGTTTATTGATCCTTCCAAAACTAGTTTAAAAGCTGTTTTATTATACAATAGTAACACTTATGCATCTATACCCGTTGGCCATTCTGTACATGTGAAAGAGAGCTATGAAAACTTAGAAATAGTGTTGAATAAAATTGGCTATTCGGCTCATGGTTGGATGATAACTGGTGACTTGAAAGTAACATGCATGCTTCTTGGTCAGCAAGGCGGTTTTACAAAATTTCTGTTTTTTGTGTGAATGGGACAGTAGAGCAAGGGATCAACATTGGTGCAGAAAGAACTGGCCTGTGAGGGAGTCTTTAAAACCCGGCGAGAAGAAAATTCTCCGCAAAAACCTTGTAGATCCTAGAAACATTCTCTTACCACCTCTACATATAAAGTTAGGCCTCATGAAATAGTTATATAATGCTTTATATTTATATTAAACAGTAGCAACTCACGCTGTCAAATACTTTTCTGGTTAGGAATTATTACCAAATCAAAATGTCGGTCCTTAGCTTTTCGATTTTGTGTGTAAACATATGATTTATAGGCCTTCAGTTGTTAGTACTGATAATACGGCCATTATACGCAAGAGTTTTTTTAATAGTCTCTGTCCATCTGGATTACTAAATGATAAATTAAAAATAAAAATTGGATGTCTAATTATGCTTTTACGCAATCTTCAAACACCTAATCAATGCAATTTTAACCAGGTTAAAAATTACTGCCATGCGTGAAATTATCATTGAAGAAATAATGTTCGATTGCAGACTTTAATACAAGATTTTTATCAATAAAAGTCTAATAATAATCTTCGTTTCAGACGCTTTGAAGGATTATCAGGAATTGAGTGGGAAGCAAGTTGAGAAACTAACGGATTTAAGTGATTATGGAGCTTACTATGAAATAATAAGTATCTGGTGTGGGCTGAATCAGCAACATATGGAACACAAGAGGTGGATACGACTCGATAAAATATTGTGATGGATACATGTTATATTTAGTGTTTATTGATATTCGTATTAATCGAAGAATTATTTGTTACTTCAAAGAAATTTTGATTAACATTTTTCTTAATTTCTAAAAACAGAACAATATTCAAACAGACAGCAATTAGCCATTACCTTCATACTTATTAAATTAATATAATTTTTTAATTGTGATCTTTTTTATTGATAGTTACAACTGTGTAGTAGGTACATTCACCCTTTGGTGGCAATTTACGAAAAGTTCTTTATTAAAAGGTCTTGAGGTCATCTTCTTTTCAGACGCCTCGAAGGGTTATCGGGAGTCGAATGCGAAAATAGTTGGGTGACTAGAGGATTCGAGTGGGTATGGTGTATACCTATTATACCTACGAAAGGTATCTGGTTCAGGCCAAACTAGCAACATATGGATCATTAAAATCTTTATGGATAATTTTATTGGTGAGAAAGTAAGGGGCATTGAGGATATTTCGAAGGATTTTGGATTGTAAGGATTGAATACGAGATGAATTTGATGGTTTAGTGGAGCCCATAAGCTCAACTCCGTACGTCCAAATAGGTCTTATCACAGCCATCTATATGAGTCTTTTGTAATTAATTGGGAGATTTAAACGTGTGTCTAGTAAATGTTGAAGTAGTCTGAAACGACGGGCAGTTTATTGTTGTTTTAGTCTTAAATATATCTAAGTTCTTTATTTATGAGAGGGTGTAGCCCTGGCGAGGGATATAATCTTTGTAGGTTTCATCATTCTCAGTATTATTATTTAAAAATAAAGTATCACCTGCTAGGTTTACACCTAGTGGAAGATGTTTAACATTGTTTGTTTTTCCAGGCCAGCATGGTTTAGATAAATATTTTTATGATAGTTCAGAACGATACATATTTTGTATCAAATGTAACATTCACAACTCTTTAAAGAGAAAAAATGCTATATGAAAGTTCTCATGACCAAGCGTCATATTTGGTGTTTCAGGTGAGATGACCTGAGATAGAAACAGGGAACGAACTAATCCATCGATTACTGATCTTCCGTTCGTCCTCAACCTTTCTGCTGACCTTATCAGATCCCCAGCCCCCTCCCACTTCGAGGTGTAGCGGTGAATCGATCGGGTATTTAGTAAGCCTTCGGGTATTCATCCATTTCTTACAAAGGTGAAAGCTCTCTTAGCAGAAGAGATTTGAGTCCTAAAGATCGTGAGCGGTCAAAGATCATTAGTTCTTTGGTCGAGGATTGTTGAAGCGAAATGAACAATAGCAAGTGATCATTTAACTCGTCGTAAATCTGCATATCCACGTTCTTAACTAATATCTGCCATTCTTCTAAATATATTCTATCTTCTTATTCATCATCATTAACATAATTTATTTCACAACTTGAAGATTTTCGGAATGAACACTTTTAATAATAATTAGTGATGTGTCTGTACTAAAATTTTTCGATTCTCGGTAAAAGTACCGAAAAATCTATTCTCGATACTTAATGAATCCTGATACCTCATTAAAAAAAAACCCAATGCATAGAAGTCATAAAAAAGAAAACCGAATAATAAGGATTGATGTATTTTCCACTTCTATTGATTCAAAAAAAATATCTGCACATTGATACATATATTACACAAGCATCCCCAGTCGCGGCCTCGCCCGATCTTAAAAGTAACTAACTTAGATTGGTTTAACTGATAACAGAAGTTTTATTTCATAACGATAAAAATCTTCTACTGTATCGTAAAGTAGAGAATTGTTTTCTTACAATATTTCTAGATATTTTCACTCAAAGCTGTAATTTTTAACCCGGTACTATTGCAATGATTAGGTAGTTGAAATTTACGTAGAAGCATAATTAGATATTTAATTTCTAATGATGAGCAGAAATTAAGGTTAGGCCACCCATTTTTTACACACAGTATCAAAAAATAAGAAATCGATATTTTGATAGGGCAATCATTTTAAGTGCGGCAGAAATACTTCATCTGGTTGCATTTTTATTTCTATTTATAAAAGATAATCACTGTGTGGCAAACCTCTGCCACTTAACACTGTACATTTAAATTATTATTATAGTGAACTATACTATTTTAATCCTTCTTAGAACTATGAAGATAATGTAGTTAAAAGTTGGTACAGATGGGTTTAATTGTTTTACCATTGCAAACTATTTTGCAGAATTGCGCTAACCACATATCGTTCGATTATGAACATCTCTGGGATCCACAGGTCACTCTAAATATTTATAGTTTTTTCATAACAATTTATTTGAACTAAGCAAATTTTATTATTAAATTCTATATAGAACTGTGCCTTAATAACCTCTCTGAAATGGCACTCGCTACCTATCAGTCAATTTTCAAACTTCACTATGCGCCACATATTTATCGCTTTTTAGCAACAATTAAATATAAAATGTGTAAATCTTATTAATTCTAAACCTTTCTTGATATATGAAGATAATGTGGTTAAAATCTGATACGGATTGGTTCAGTAGTTTTGGCGGTTAATGATCACAAACAAAAAATGGCTTGTCCTTTTACCATATACAATAGTATAGATTTACGCTATTATGAAAAGGACAGTGGGCATCAGTGGTTCCTGAATGAAATTACAAAAATTTCGGAAAGTGATTCTATGAACATTTTAAACCATAATGCAATTACTTTTTTTTTTAAAGTTAAGAAAATACATACATTGTAAATTGTGATATTTTTCAAAGTGTTTAGTCCAAAGAAAGACATTGCATTTCTTACAATGCGTTCTCGGCTTAATCGTACAGGTCTTTTCTTCCTTTGTTCATGTCTTCTTTCTAAGGTGTGGCCAATCTTATCAGATCTTGTACAATCCAAAGGATTTGCTGTTTGGGCCCGGGCTAGTGGACGTCCGTAAGTCGAGCTCACACTCAGGAGCATGGAATCCGACATTTATTCGCTTCACAGTAACCAATGTAAGTATTTATAAAGGCCATTTCTAAATACCTTGTGAACAGGCACCAATACCACTTCTTACATCTTATATTTTGCTGCTAACCAGTCGCTGTGATCTACTTCACACATACTGCTATTGTAATTTTTCACTAAATTCAGCTGGTCGGCTAATTTCCTCCCTTTGATTCGACGAGAGTCCTTCTGTAAGGGTTTAATGCCATCGAAGTTAGTAGCCAGGAATGCTATTTTCCATTCATCTTAATAAAAAGATTGAGTTTCTTTTTTCAAAAGAATGTGAAAATTTTCCTCTGTCAGTTATCATAATTTCTTTGGATGATTTGATACGGCGCACAGTGGG
The DNA here is from genome assembly GCA_003667255.2 of Euschistus heros. Lineage (NCBI taxonomy): Eukaryota > Metazoa > Arthropoda > Insecta > Hemiptera > Pentatomidae > Euschistus > Euschistus heros. The sequence goes on along the minus strand of RCWM02000079.1, from coordinate 1,090,587 downwards.
CAAAATCACTAATTTAGGTGGACAAAAGTCAAGTCAAAAGTTTGGAATTTTTGAGTGCTTGACCTTTTTATTATTAGTTGGTAAGACGCTTAATACTAATATTTCTCGCCATACCGTGTTTACAAATAAATAGTAAATGATTGAATCATTCCTGTTTACACAAGTGCCTAATAACCAACAGTGGAATTGTCTTTATTCGATGGCCATTTATTATGTTCAAGGTGTGTGTAGCGCAAAGTCTTTTTGCTTTTATTTAACAATGGACATTGCTGAGGCAGGTAAGACATTATATTTCCACACTTGCTAGTGAATATACATTGGAATCTGCCTGGAGAGTTAATTTAGCAATTTGTAAATGTATGCCCATATTCAATAACGAAAAACTATATAACCCCCAAGTTACCCCAAGGATTCGTTTGTGGGATTTGTTTCATCAATCCTTCTAGTTTTTAAATGATGCAAAGAATTTTTGCGATTTTTTGCGTTTTGGGTGATAGATAATTTTTTTCAGACACAACACTCCGAATCACGAGGGGGAAATTTTTTGAAGAGTGGGATAAGTTTCCCAAAAAAACCCACCAAGACTAATTCCTGAAATTTATTCTAACTTCCGTTCATATTAATAGTCAAGAAAATGTGGAGATTAGGCCTTTGACCTCTTTTCGACAAAATTCCAATGTTACAGGAAATTGGAAGATTTTTTCAATAAATAATCTATTTGGCTTGATTTCGAGGACTTGGATTTTAGTATTTCAGTTATCCAGCTACTCGTCAACGCTCAAAACGCCCTGAAAAATGTTTAGAATGTTCTAGTGAGAAAACAAAAAAAAAAAAGGTAGCGAGTTATTGAAGGTAGACTGTGAAAAATTGACTTTCGCTGCACAGCACTTTATGTTTCAGGCAAGCCTGGTTGTGAAAGAGGCATCTACCTCTCAACAGCCATCTTCTTCTACAAGAAAATTTCACGAATAGCGACAAATAGTGATTTGATGACAATGCTATTAGTTTCATAAGAACCCAATTGATGCTTCACTATGCAAACCACTCAAAAATAAAAAATACCGTCAGATTCAGATGTGCTATATTAACTAAAGTGCACTGCTCCAAACGAACTATTACCCTTATTAAACTTAAATCTTGAGAAACCAAATGATGACATGTCAGAGTTATCAGATCAATCTGGATCATCATATTATGATACGAGTGAAGAAGATAATTAGTTGTTTAATATTCAGAATTGTTTTTATATTTATCTACTTGTGCTTAATTATGTTTATTGATTACTATAATTATGCCTAATTTTATTTCAGTAATTGATTTAAATTCTATTTAATGTACATTGATTATTAAAGGAAGTAAAAAACTAAAAAAATAAATAAATAAATAAAAGCTTTACAATCTATAATTTGAAGAGTTCCTAAATGATTTAAAATACATCTACTAGAAGATTTAGGCCACTCAGAGCCGATAATTAGATTTGTTGTATTATTTTTCCTGTATTCTCGGACTTCAAACGTTAAATGTAGGAAAGTTTTTGATTTTAGCAAATAAATTTGATTTTCGACCACTGTGCGCTCGCCAATCGTGTCAAAAAATAAATTAGATTTTTTAAATTATTTTTTCCGTAATGTGGGACCCCAAAGGTTGATATGGACAAATAGAATAGAATAGAATAGAAAAAAATTTAATTCTGGGACCAAGTCCCTTAAGAATAACAAATTGTACAGAAATAAATGATATTAGATACATCTGGTCAGAGACATGATGAATAAATAAAATGAAAAAACAAACAAAAAAAAAAAAATAAAAACAATAAAATAAAGAAGAAAAATATTAATATAACAATGATAATGTATACATAGTAATGTAATATATGATCAGGAAAATAAGAAAATATTCTACTAATGAAGTAATAAATAGGTTATTTTGATACAATGTTACAATATAAGAACCCAAATGTTGTATTCGGAATACGAAAATATTATTTTAATTGGTAACACTGAGTGTGTTTCAGAAAGATTTACGATATCGTTTAATTCAAAAAATATATTGTTAGTAAGCGTTACCTTGGATTAGGAGGAGGTACTGGAAATAGAGGAATTTAAAGGTTTTTAGAGATTTTGCTTGTCTAATATGGGTAGGAATGGAATTCCATAGGATGGTTGATCGAAATAGGAAAGAGCGCTGGAATGCGGTATTTCTATGGGATGGGGTATATAGATCAGAAAGGCGGGATCTTGTGTTCTGTGACTTGATGCAGATCTGAATTGAAGCGTATTGTAAATATAGGAAGGATGAAGGGTGCTGATGATTTGGTAAAGGAATGATCCCTGGAAATATTTTCTACGGAATATGGTTAAAGCCAGTTTAATTCGGTATAGAGGAAGGAAACGTGGGAGCGCCTCGGTTTATCGAAGACAAATCTGGCAAAGCAGTTCATAATTAGTTTCAATCTGTCTTCGAGAACCGTAGAGAGACCACCATAAACTAGACAGCCATAATCAAGGTAAGGGAATATTAGGGAGGACACTAGAAGCTTACGAGTTGATTGGGGAAGAAGGTGACGGGATCGGTGGAATAATTTAAGTAGACCTATAGAACGGCGGGAGATTTGGGCAATCTGAGATTTCCAAGAAAGGGTCTGATCAAAAATAATTCCAAGATTTTTAACAGACGGGTAGAGAGGGATAGGATGATCATTAAGGATTAAGGGAGGATAATGGGTGTATGCACTAAGGAGGGAGCTAGATCCTATTATAATGGCCTGAGTTTTCTGTTCATTTAATTGTAATTTGTTTAAAGTCGCCCAGGCACTAATTCTATTCAGGTCTTCCTGAATTTTGGCGAAAGCTGAAGGAAGCTCGGAAGGAGGAAAGGAAAGATAGATTTGGGAATCATCTGCGTAGAGGTGATAGGAACAGTGCTTAATTGAATTAGGTAGATCGTTGATGTAGATATTGAAAAGGAGAGGAGAAATGCTGGACCCTTGAGCAATACCAGAAGTCATAGTGAGAAAAGTAGAAAAGGATTGTTCAGGTATTTTAACTGCTTAGGAACGGTGAGAAAGGAAAGACTGAAACCAGCGAATGGAACTGAAGGAGAAATTTAAAGATTCTAATTTGGAAAAAAGGATAGAGTGGTCCAAGGAATCAAACGCTTTAGAAAAATCCAGAAGAATCAGTACAGTCAGTTTTTTATCGTCTATTGCAGTAAACATGTCATTTGTGATTTTGAGGAGAGCAGATTGTGTGGAGTAGCCGGGTCGAAAACCTGATTGTAGGGGATCGAGGAGATTGGATTCTTCAAGGAAGTTAGATAACTGAGATTGTACTAATCTTTCTAAGGGTTTAGAGAGGTTAGATAAGATATGGACAATAATATGGACAAGAACAAAATCTAACAAATATGGACAAGAATCAGAATTTTGTCCACCTAAATCGGTCATATTGTCCACTGTGCGGCGCTTTTTGATTTTATATTATCTTATTATTCCTGTCGCTCTGGAGCTATATTGGTTTAAATGAAAAAGTTCACGTTGTAACGTTTTTTTTTACTATCAAAAATGTAGCATTTTGAAACGCTCTAGCATTGTTGGTGTTGCTCAAACCAAAAACCTGCAGATAGGTTTCTTATCAGAAATTTAATGGAAAATATTTCTTGATATTTAATATTTTTCGCTAGGACCTTCCGTTTAGGAGCTATAAGGGTGTGAAAGAAATTAATCACTATTTGTCAACATTTTTTAAGCGTTGGGCCAGGTTTTTGACACAATGTAGCTCTATTGTTGTTGCTCGGATCGAAAATGTGTCGATATTTTTCTAATCATAAACTTAATGAAAAATATATTTTATTTGATAGCATTTGTCGGTAGGACCAACCGTTCTTTGAAACCCCGATTTTCTCTCAATTTCTTTTAAATTGTATGCATACATTCCTTTCATCCACGTTGAACAGATCCGCTGATTAGGACTCCAACTGGAAAAATCGTTTAACTTGGAATCCAAATACAAAAATAAAACGACAGGAAACTGCTCATCGTTTTCGACTTCTTCAACATTTACTAGACAAACCTGCAAAACTTCCGATTTAATTACAAAAGACTCATTTACATGGCAGTTATCAGACTTTTCTGACATTTGGGGCTCAACTAAACCATCTAATTCTTCCCGTATCCAATTCTTGTAATCCAAAATCAAACGAAAAATCCTTAAAGCTCCTTATTAAGGAACAAACAAACGTATCCATAAAGACCTTAATGTTCACTACGTTGCAGATTTAGCCCAAACCAAATACCTATCCTTTTATAGTAAGCTCCACAACCATTCAAATCTACTTGCTTCCCACTCCATCCCCGATAATCCTCCGAGGCGTCTGAAAAGAAGATGACCCAGGGACCTTCTTATATAAAATTTCTATTGAAGTCTTATTAGTGAGTAGTTCTTCACAGGTTATTTATAAGTCTTTTTTATCATTATGATCAAGTTTACTTGTTGGATATTGTGTACAGTTGTAATTGTAAAAAAATGTCACTTATCATGTGACAACAAGCAAATATGATGATTGGAATATACTATATAATAGAGTTGGGTGATAGTCGATATTTAGCACTATCGATAGACCGATACTATCGGTTTAGAACTATCGATAGTTTTTTGATAGTTGCTTCCTTTTTATCCAAAGCTATTCATTAAAGAATTTCAAATAATTTAATGAAATTCAATTACCTATTAACTATTTGAAATTTGCTGGGTTATAAATTATAAGATTATATCATAAAGATGATAGAAAAAAACTAATTTATTTGAATTTTAAAAAAAGTATTTACAATTTATATGGTTACAATAATAATGACCAAATCAAATCTTCAGAAAAGAAAAATAACGAAATAGTTAATTTCAAGAGTCAATTGTGCTCCTTGAGCACATATTTCCCGAAAGAAAAACTAGAATTGCTGCTTTCCTTTGGCTTAATCTTTGAGAGAACCCTTGAGCTCTAGGAATTTCGAATTAAATTTCAAAAGAACTCGACACTGGACAAAGACAGATTAGCATAATTCCGAGAGTTTTAAAACTTGATAGTAAAAAAGATCTATCGATAGTCGATAGCTACTATCGACTATCGCCTAACCCTACTACATAATTGGTAGGTAAGACCATGAGGGAGGACAGCACCCAGCGGTACTTACTGTTAACATGGAACATGATATGTAATCAGTTTTAACGGAGTAGATCCCTTAACCAAGGGATATTATCTGGCAAGCTTCTCGAGGTGAATTTTGTCGTGAAGTCTTTTGTATAAAGTCTTGATGTGATCTTGTACCAAGGGTATTTATAAGTCTGTGTGTGAAGTTTTGTTATTAACATACCAGGGTGATTGTGTAATGAGTCTTAAAGTTTTTGACTGGAAAGACTGTAATTTTTGGATGTGTGTTTTTTTTAGCTGTTCCGTATATTTGTGAGGCGTACGTCCATAGAGGTTTTAATAAGTAAATATATATTTGTATCCGTTTTAACTATAATTTCAATGCTAATCATTAACAAATGTCTGAATTTTACATTAACCTGTCCAAAACAGATGGTTTCACAGAATCGCCTACTTACAAGCCCAATTACACAGCGAGAGCCATTCTTTAAAGTTAGCCCACTACAACGACAGACTAAACGAGACTTCCAGAACGGATTGCGACCTTGGAAGGCTCCCCTCCAGATTAATGTTGTTCACATGAGGACAATATTAATAGGACTCGCAAGAAAGGTTATCATCCATTGTCCGCTGAGGGCATTAACATACTCCACTCAGTGGGTGTAGTCACTCATTAGAGGCGCTGGCTAATGTATTCCTGGTCCGTATTGATATTCTACGTGCCGTCGGTGTAGGAGGACTTCGGGTCAGGTCTTCCCGGGTCAAGGGACAGCCTTTCCGGGGGAGGAGATTCCAGTCGGCACGGGGAGAACACGATATGGTTCTAGAAATATATGTAATTAGGATGAAAGAATTATTTACTACATGTATTGAATTTTATTTTTAACATTTTTTTCTTCTTTTTTTTTTTGAGATTTGGTGCTCCAATAAACCATCCAATTCATCTGGTATCCAATCCTTACTTGAGTCTTATTACTGCATGCTCTAATATGGTCTTTTATACTTTGATTTACCGATCTTTTCCATAAAGTTTTTTCCATTTTAAAATACACGGATCCACATATAAGACTAAAACGACAAGAAACTGCTCGTCGTTACAGACTACTACAACATTTACTAGACAAACGTTCAAAGCTTCCATCTCGTATCCAATCTTTACAACCCAAAATCCTTCGAAAAATCCTCAATGCTCCTTATTTTGTGACCAATAAACTTATCCATAAAGATCTTAATGTTCCATATGTTGCTGATTTAGCCCAAACCAGATATGCATCCTTCCATAGCAAGCTCCATAACCACTCTAATCCACTAGTCTTGCTTCCCTTTCTTCTAGTGTAGAATTTTAATAAAGTGCTACTGATGAGTAGTTCTTTTCACGTTTTGACATGTTATTGTTGTTGTTATTAACACATATACTAGATGTATAAATGTATACAATTATAAATTTCAATAAATTGATATAAAAAAAAAAAATATACATATATATCCATTTATTGAAATTTACAACTGTACATGAAAAAGATACACCCAGTAAATGTGATAATATTGTACATGATAAATTGAAAAATGCAACAACAACCGACTGGTAGCACTTCAATAAAAGTTCTTCATTAGAAATCTCTTGGCCATCTTCTTTTCTGACGCCTCGGAGGATCATCGGGAAATGAGTGCGAAAAAAATTGGGAGACTAGATTCTTCAACTGGGTATGGAATTTACTATGAAAGGATAGGTATCGGGTTTAGGCCAAACCAGCAACATATGGATCATGAAGAGCTTTATGGATACGTTTATTTGTGACAAAGTAAGGAGCATTGATAATTTTTAGAAAGATTTTAGATTGTAAGGATTGGATACGAGAAGATTTAAAAGGTTTATTTGAGCCCCTGCCTACATCTCCGTATGTCTAACTACTGCCATACAAATTAAGTCTGTTGTAGTTTATTAGAAACTTTGAACGCTTGTCTAGTAAATGTTTAAGTAGTCAGAAACGACGAGCAGTTTCTTGTCTTTTTTTTTTGACACGAAACGGCCTTATAGACCACGCGAATATCATTTCCCCCCAACTCTCCCCACACATCCCTCCCTCTTCTTCTTCCCCAACCTCTTCTTCATTCTCTCAGACTGCATTCTTCTTTCTTCCTTGTTCTATACTCTCCTCCCCCTCACAACCTTCTTGTTTTTTTTATATCTGTTTAAATATATATATATATATATATATTTTTTTTTTTTTTATCCACTTATTGATATTTACAACTGTACAAAATGATAAACATCAAATAAATGTGTTATTGGAAATTACAATAACATGTTAAAACTTGAAAAGAACTACTCATCAGTAGCACTTCAATAAACATTCTACACTAGAAGGTCTCTAGGCCATCTCCTTTTCAGACGCCTTCCAAGATTATCGGGAATGTAATGTTAGACAAGTTGGAAGAATAGTATATTCGAGTGGGTATGGAGCTTACCATGAAAGGATAGGTATCTGGTTTGGGCTAAATCAGCAACATAAGGAACATTAAGATCTTCATAGGTAAGTTCAATAGCGACAAAATGAGCATTGACGATTTCACGAAGGATTTTGGATTGTAAGGATCGGATATGAAAAGAATTGGAAGATTTAGTGAATCCCGACTCGTAAAGTCTTAGCAATTTATTAGGAACTTTTAACGTTTGTTAAGTTAATGTTGAAGTAGTCGCAAACGACTGACAGTTTCTTATCGTTTTAGTCTTTCATGTGGATTCCAAGCCAATTACATATCTATCTTTTGTAAAGTAACTTCCCGATATTAATTTTTTAATGATATGTACTCTAGAAGAGCCTCAAGTCATTTTCTTTTCATAAGCCCCAGAGGGGTATTTGAAATTCATTACGAATTAAGTTGAAAGACTAGTGGGTTTAAGAGTGCATAAAGTTCATTATGGAAGGATCTGTTTTTAGAAACCTATGGAACATTCAGGTCATTATGGATAAGTATATACAATAATAAAATGCTTTGAAAATTTTATGAATGATTTTAGATCGTAAGGATTAGATATGGAAAGAATTAAAATGTTTAGTGAAGCCTCAAAGCTAAGAACAGTATGTCTAAACAGGTATAATTACTGTCATATGAATGAGTATTTTAGTGGAATATTATTAAAGGTTACTGCGGGACAAGCAGTCGTAGGTTTCCGACGAATAGTAAAGTTTATTTGATGGTATTTATTTGGATTTATTTAGATTCACCATTTTCGACACCATTCCGGAAGGTTTGTGATATGAGAATAGAATGATTGAGATCCAATAAAAGAATCATTATTTACTGATAGCACACAAGTGTCATCAGTGTAAGTGAAAAGGACTATGGTAGAATAATGTCATAGAAAATAAAAGTAACCCTGGAAATTACACAAACTTTGCAATGTTTATACAGCTAAAATTAATGCCATCGCCATGGCTTTAAGATATTGCTTGAGCTCGGCCATTGAATATTTTTTACTTATGTCAGACTCACTCAGCGCTTTAAAATCCATGAAGAACATGTATTCAGATCACTTAGGAATACATTGCATTCTGGATCTGGTCAAGAAACTGTATGAAGGAGGAACACCGATGTACTTCACCTGGTCACCAAGTCATACCATCGTTATAATAGGTAACGAAATGGCTAATAAAGCAGCAAAAGAAGCTCTAGCCCTCCCAAGACCTGGCAAAATCTTTCTTATGGCATTAGAACTTGCACGCCCAATTAGAGAGACGGTATCCCAAGTGTGGCAGGCATTGTGAGATCGCAGCCCACCAAGTTAGCTAAATTTAATTAAGAAATACATAAAACCATGGAGTAGTTCCTGCCGTACTAATCGCAGAGAAGAAGTGATCCTAACGCGATTAAGAATTGGCCATACAAGAACTACACACCTTCACCTCATAACAAGAGAGGCTCCTCCCAAATGTAAAATGTGTGGCAATGGTTTTTCAATATCCGATATGTTTACAGAGTTCCCCTACTCCACCAAAAGGTTAACTGAATTAGGAATACCTCGAAACATCTCAAAGGCGTTAGGAAACGATGAAATAATTATTGAAAAAGTAATAACCCTAGTTTATAGAGAAAAGCTTTATTACAAAATATAGACAATAACTTTTTTATTATGAACAAACGAGCTTTGATTTGAGGTTTTACGCTCAAAAATCTCAAATAAATAGATAACCTTAAATATTTCGTATGATCGTATCTCCTCGCTTCAGCGTTCATTCATGTTTAAGTGATTCTAAAAATCTTTCTTTGTTTTAGATTTTTCTACATTCTAAAGATAAAATATATATTTTTTTCTAGAAAATTAATTCATATTATCAACTCCGATAAAGAGAATGACCCAAGTTCCCAAAGGCTCGCGTGGACATGGCGTCCGATCTGCCGTGCCGACAGCGAGTCCCAACTCACGCTAAATAGAAATCACTCCACGCTACCCGACCAATTTTGACTAACAAGCCTATTTTGTGAACAAGTATAAATATTAGGTCTATTTTATAAATATTGTTCCTTTTTAGAAGTAATTATAAATTAGAACAAAGACAATCTGTACATACGTTTACTTATTGTATCTAACTTAACATACCAGTAAGTCTCACAAGTGTAAGATAAATCTTTCTTTCTTTTTTTTTTTTTTTTAATAACAATTTTGAAATTTAAAACTGTACAAAATTTATACATCAAGTAAATGTGCTGTTATCTATTACAATAACGTGACAATACTTGAAAAGAACTACTCATCAGTAGCACTTCAATAAACATTCTACACTAGAAGGTCTCTAGGCCATCTTCGTTTCAGATGCCTCGGAGGATTATCAGGAATAGTGTGGGAAGCATGTTGAAAAATTAGGGGATTTGAGTGGTTATGGAGCTTACTATGGAAGGATAGATATCTGGTTTGGGCTAAATCTGCAACACATGGAACATTAAGATTTTTATGGATAAGTTTATCGATGGCAAAGTAAGGTGCATTGAGTATATCTCGAAGGTTTTTGGATTGTAAGGATTGGATACGAGATGAATTGGATGGTTTAGTGGAGCCCCAAAGCTCAACTCCGTACGCCCAGATAGGTCTAATCACAGTCATGTATATTAGTCATTTGTAATTAATTGGAAGCTTAGAACGTTTGTCTAATAAATGTTGAAGTAATCTGTAACGACGGGCAGTTTCTTGTCTTTTTAGTCTTGTATGTGGATTCCAAGTAAGACGTTTGTCCAAGTGGAGTCCAAGATAGCGGATCTGTTCAACAGGGATTAGTGGAATATCATTAAAGGATACTATAGGACAGGAAGTCGTGGGCTTACGACGAAGGGTAAAGGTTATTTGGTGAGATTTGTTTTGGATTTATTTTGATTCTCCATTTTGGACACCATTCTTGAAGGGTTAGGATATGGGATTGGAGTGTTTGGGAGGCAATGAAGGGATCATTGTTTACTGATAACACACATGTGTCATCAGCGGAAGTGGTGAGGACAGTGGGAGGATGAGTTGGAATGTCAGCTGTTTACACCGTGTAGAGGATGGGGCCTAGGATACAGTTGTAACTCACAGATTTGAATGCCGATTTTTGTGGGGGTAGTAGGGACCTATAATAGTGCAAAACTAGAGTTATAGCCGCCAATGGGCATTAGGAGCCGAGAAAAAAAATAAAATATGAAAATCACGTTTTATTTTTTTTTCTTAGCCTTTAATTAAGATAGAGAAATGATTCTTTCACGTTCAATTGCAGTTGTGTATGTTATTTTTAATAAAAATAAGTTTGTTATGCTCAAGACACTACCTGGCTTTAGGGTGCTCAAAAACTCCAAAAAAATGACAAAATTCCAAGGAAATCCGCTGTAAGTCAGTGGAAACTTTTTTTCATGAGCAACTGACCTCACATTTCGATTTAACGTACCATAAAAATCTTATATGTAAAATTTCATAAAAATCAAAAAATATTAATTTTTTGCCGCTTTCGAGGAGGTTCAAATTTTGAAGTTGAGATTTCATCAACAATTTCTACCGGCCACAACAACTGCTGTGTTCAACCGATTACAATAGTAATAGAATCAAAAAAAACGGCATACATTCTGCTTTTTATCCATGCATAATACATTGGATTTAATCCAGATTTTAGTGAACAAAAACTGATGTGAATGAAAAAATCCGAGGTCAGCTATAACTTGAGATATCTCAATAAGGGGAAATCCTGCGACCTCTGGATTTGGGCTAAACTATGCAGTTTTACGTCTTCTAGATGACCTTAAAATTTGGTCTTAATCGGTGGCGAAATAAGTGAGACAGCGCAAATTATTTACATTTTTTCAGAAATTTACAGCCCCTTGCCTACTAAAATCCTACACAATTTTAAAGGTAAAAAAAAATTATTTTTGATTTCGACAAAATTAAGTTTCTACATATTTTTTGAGATGAGGAATTTTTTAAATAATATCAATTTTTAGTTTAAAAGTTTTCCTCACCTATATTATATAAATAAGACGTTTTAAAATGATCTATTTCTATTATTATTTTAGTTTTTACAAGATAAAATTTCAAATAAGTCCAATTAAAAGAATAAATAAGTATTTTTTTAACCAAAACCTGATATTAAGATTTTATTATTCATCAATCTTAGGATTTCTATGCAATTTGAAATTAAAATATGTCATTTTAAAACGTCTTATTTATATAATATAGGTGAGGAAAATTTTTAAACTAAAAATTGATATTACTTTCGAATTCCTCATCTCAAAAAACATGTAGAAACTTAATTTTGTCGAATTCAAAAATAAATTTTTTTTACCATTAAAATTGTGTAGGATTTTAGTAGGCAAGGGGCTGTCAATTTCCCAAAATAAATGTAAATAATTTGCGCTATCTCACATTTTTCGCCACCGATTAAGACCAAATTTTAAGGTCATCTAGAAGACGTAAAACTGCATAGTTTAGCCCAAATCCGGAGGTCGCAGGATTTCCCCTCATTGAGATATCTCAAGTTATAGCTGACCTCGGATTTTTTCATTCACATCAGTTTTTGTTCACTAAAATCTGGATTAAATCCAATGTATTATGCATGGATAAAAAGCAGAATGTATGCTGATTCTAGTGATTCTATTACTATTGTAATCGGTTGAACACAGCAGTTGTTATGGCCGGTAGAAATTGAAATCTCAACTTCAAAATTTGAACCTCCTCGAAAGCGGTAAAAAATTAATATTTTTTGATTTTGATGAAATTTCACATATAAGGGTTTTATGGTACGTTAAATCGAAATGTGAGGTCAGTTGCTCATAAAAAAAAGTTTCACTGATTTACAGTGGATTTCATTGGAATTTTGTCATTTTTTTTTGGAGTTTTTGAGCATCCTAAAGCCAGATAGTGTCTTGAGCATAACAAATTTTTTTTTATTAAAAATAACATACACAACTGCAATTGAACGTGAAAGAATCATTTCTCTATCTTGATTCAGAGCTAAGAAAAAAAAATAAAACGTGATTTTCATATTTTATTTTTTTTTGTCGGCTCCTTATGCCCATTGGCGGCTATAACTCTAGTTTTGCACTATTATAGGTCCCTACTATCCACACAAATCGGCATTCAACTCTGTGAGTTACAACTGCAAACGTCCCCTTGTGAGATAAATCTGATAAAGGAAACATATACATCAAATAATTCGAGAAATGGAGAATTAAATTAAATCTAAACACATCACGTAAAACTAGTACTTCTTGCCCAACAGTATCCTTTAATGACACTCGGTCACTGTTGAACAGATCCGCTACCTAGGGCTCCATCTAAACAAAAGACTTACTTGGAACTCACATGCAAAGCTAAAACGTCAAGAAACTGCCTGTCGTTTTCGATTTATTCAACATCTACCAAAAAAAAACGTTCCTATTAATTAAAAGAGACTTATTTTGCATAATAGCAATTAGAACTATTTGGACAAATTGGAATGGAGCTCTGGGTTCCACCAGACAAACATTTAAACCTTCCGATTTACAACAAAAGACGCATTTACACGACCGTTATCAGAACTAATTAGATATGTGGAGTTGAGCTTCGGGGCTCAACTAAACCATCTAATTCATCTCGTATCGAACCTTTACAATCCTAAATCCTTCGAAAAGTCCTCAATGCTCTTTACTTTATCACAAATAAATTTATCCATAAAGATCATAATGTTCCATATGTTGCTGAATTGGTCGAAACCAGATACATATCCTTTCATAACAAGCTTCAGAACCACTCGAATCTACTAGTTTCTCAATCTGCTTCCCACTCTATTCCCGATAATACTCCTGGGCGTCTAAAACAAAAATGGCCTTGAGACCTTTTAATATAGACCTTTTAGTAAAGTGCCACTAAAGATTGATTGCTTTACAAGTTATTGCCATGTTATATTTATTTTACACACATTTACTGGATGTATATGAAGCTACTATACAGTTGTAAATATCCATAAAAAGATTAACAATAAAAAATTATATTAATTTAATAAATATGAACTTAGTGTCTAATTGCTGTCTGTTTGAATGTTGGTTTGTTTTAGAAATGATGAAAATTTTTAATAAAAATTTTCTTTGAAGTGACCAAGAATTCGTCCATTTATACTAAATACATCATGGATTCTTCACTCCATTTTATCAAGTCGTATCCACCTCCTCACTTCAGCGTTCATTCATGACCCGTTCATCTTCCCTGTATAAGATGTCGTCTCTTGAAAACAAAAGCAGAATCCCGCCTAATTAATTAGTTCATTATAACTTCCATTGTTTTCTGCGAACAAAGATCAATCCGCCTTCCTTGTTCGTATTTGTTGTTCTCATTATTATATTCAGGACATAGACAATGGGGTCACATAATGAACATTCGGTCGAGGAAATAGAGCTGGGTGTCCATAATGCCATCTTGATAATTCGGAATAAGGAAATGAATTAATGCGAATGATATCGCACCTGGCAGTGATGGCTTGTAATTCAAAGGCTATATTTAGAATAGGGATGCGTCGATTCTTGAGAAAATAATCGATGATTCTTATGAGCTGATCGATACCACTGACGCCGGGAATCGTTTTGTGAGAATTAACTTCGAAATTATAATAATGATTTCTTCTCTGCAATAATTTAAAAAAAAAAAATCATATGATCTACCTTTGGTAAGATAGAAATGTAATTTGTATTAAACCAACACTTTTGAAGATATTTATTTCTACAGCACAAAATAAGATTGTATTTCAAATCAAAAACAATAGTAAAATTTTAACATTCATTTTAGTTATTTTTTTCAACCCAGAGTATTATAGATTAAATTCCATTTCACTACATTTTCACACTGGTTTTTGATCTTAAACTAATTCTTAATTAAAAGAAATCTAGAGAAATATCAGTGTTTCTACAATGTTTAGTAAAAGGTTTTAGTAACTTTGATTCCATATAAAATAAATTAATCATAGAATCTTCAGAATGCTTATCTTCTCAAATAGGAATTTCTAAAATGAATTCTTATTGTCTGAATTATAATTAATTTATGTATTATATAAGTTTAATAGATAACAAATAATATTTACGGTTAACTAATTTATATGTTGAATTATTATTTTTTTTAATTGATTTGTTTTTCAGCTCTCATATGAAACCAGACATGTCATTTTTCTCTACTACAGAGAAAAACTATTTTGAAACTTTGAAACGGATACTCATGTGATTGAAACTAATAAACAAAATTTAACATTAAAATAATTTTAATTAAAAATAAATAGCATAATGTACAATAGATCCCATTTTAATGAAAACTATTTTTTTATCAATTTCACAGGGCTTAAAAAATAGTATTTGTACTAATTGATTATAATTATATCCTATTGATACTAAAATCTTTTAGCCGAGATAAAACCATACTCAGTTCGTTTTTTTCGCTGTATGAAATCTCTACATTATTCGTCCTTTATTTCTGAATTAAATGCTATCAATAACTCAATTTGTAAAAAACGATGACGTCTGGTTTTTTTTGTAGTACCAATTTATTTTTAAATCTTATTTTTATCCAGATTTGTGAACTTTTTCGTACCGTCACATTACTGATTTAAAAAACAAAAAAAAAAAAAAAAAAAAAAAAAACTGGAAACCCCATTATTAAAGAAATAGGTAACTACCATCAAATATCACTCAAAACTTTTACTCCTGAAATAATTTAGTTCTTATTTCACCTTTATTTGTGACAATACAAATAATTAATATATATTAGTTACTATATCGTCGCACTGCGTAAAACTAACGAATGTAAAAAATCGCTTTTTTTATTTATTCCGTCAATTTGCTTTCGTTATTAGAAGTCTGGTAAAATTTCGAATCTGATCGGAACTTAGAAGACCGAAATCATTAATTTCATTATTATGAATTTCAAGCATTTTACCACAAGTAGGCCTTTTAAGATACAACGGTAAATTAACACAATAAAAATGCATTTTTTTTTCGCATTTGTTAGTTTTACTTAGTGCTGATGATATGTAATATATTTTCGCTATATTCTTGTAGGTTTTTTTCTACTGTTTTAAAAAAACAATGTCGAAATAAAAAAAAAAAAAATATTATTAAGCATGGAAAAGACGTAAAGACCAAACCATTTATATTTATTAGTTCTGTAAAAATGTAAATAAAACATTATAATTAATTTAAAAAAAAAAAGAAAAGGAAAATACTGATGAATAATCGTAAACAATTTCATGTAGTTCACAACATATGCTGATCAAGATTATAGCCCACAGAACATAATCTTAAAATTTTAAATACAAAAAAAAAAAAAAAATGTTGAAAGAAACTTTGAAATATTAGGCTCGTTAACCATCTGTTGTTGTGGCGTCGCGAATTATAAGAAAGGAAGCACCGGCGAACCTCAAAGCAGCAGGTAGGCGACCACCTGTTGCCTGGACCGGGGGCCTATGGGGTTTGAAATTATGTTGATGGCTTGTGGTTGGGGGCGCCAAAGAGGTTGATGGACTTAGGAGTCGAAAACATTGGTAATATATTGGAGGCAGTGCAAGATATGTCATGAATTATGAGTTTTTCAAAACAATTAGCCGCATCATGCACTTAAGACTTTCGGTGACGGCAGAAAATATTTTAAAAGTAACGTTTACATGTGTTTATTATTTATTAAGTACACAGTTCAGCAAAAAAATTTTGTTTGTCAGCTGCATGAGATATTTTAAATGAATTATATGTTTTAAAATGCGCTGATTTCAGAAGTGATGTCTATTTTTTTCTATCACATAAGGGTTTTCCTGATTCAAACATAAAAAATTAGTAGAAGCACTCGTTTATTCAAAATTATTACATAACATTTTTTTACAACTAATGAAACTATTTTGAGACATTAAGTAGCAATATTACACTTATTTATGTATTTTATGAAACATTTTCTTCTTTTCCTTGATACTTCGCCAAGTTCTTTTCTGATTTTCATCTTTAGTTTCCCGCTTCAGCATCCAAGAGTAGTCTGCTATCATAGTGACATCCCACCTTCCTTGGTGAAAGCGCTCCCCCTGTTCTTCACTGTAAGCTCCCAGGTTTTCAGGAAAATCTTCTATGTGGGAGTGTAGAAAATGGACCTTCAAGCTTATCTCGCAGCCTTGAGCTTCGTATGCTGCTATCATCCATTGAACCATGGTTTTGTAGTCA
This sequence comes from Euschistus heros, assembly GCA_003667255.2. Lineage (NCBI taxonomy): Eukaryota > Metazoa > Arthropoda > Insecta > Hemiptera > Pentatomidae > Euschistus > Euschistus heros. Next base: position 1,073,766 of record RCWM02000079.1, on the reverse strand, counting down.
GGATCCTTAGTATAACCCAAAAACCTTCACACTACATCCTTGAACGATAACCAAGCTTCTTTAACCTTCTCATTCATACTTTCCACAAAGGGTGCGTTGGCTGAAAGTTTTCTTATGTCGGGGGCAGTGAAAACTCCCTCTTTCAACTTTGCTTCTGGTACCTTCGAGAATTTCGTACATAGATATTTAGAACAGTCCCCATCCTTTTCTAACGATTTTTCAAATTGTTTCATCAACTCCAATTTGATATGAAAAGGGGGGCAACAAAACCTTTTCTGGTGGTACCAAAGTACACATTGATAACATTTTTCTCTCCAGGTTTTAAAGTTTCTCGGTGTGGCCAATCACTTTTGGTCCAGTGCTGTTCTTTGTCTCTACTATCCCACATGCATAAGAAGCATGGGTATTTAGTATAGCTTGCCTGATGACCCAAAAGCATCGTGAGTAACATACATATAATAATAAACATAATACTGCAAAACACATAAAAACCTATGTGAAAGAATGTTTTGAATATTTTTCCTGTTTTTGGGAGATCAAAATCCAGAAGAAAACGTAAAAAAATCTTATGCAGTTTTTTAGTCGCAGACCTGTGGTATTATTGATATGTTTGTACCAAAATCGCTATTATTTTATGCGTTATGTACACCATTATATAAAAGGACAAGCCATTTTTCGCTTGTGATCACTAACCGCGAAAACTACTGATCCAATCTGTACCAAATTTTAACCAAATGATACTTATAGTTATATGAAAATTTAGCAATAATAAAATCAACTTATAATAAATTAATTTGTTATTTAAAAAACAATAAGTTTATAACAGTGAAGTTCGAAAATTGACTGAAAGGTGTGCGCCATGCTACATCAGATGTTACAAAAGTACGGTGTTATATAGGACTTAAAATTGATTTTAAAAATTTGTGGATCCCAGTGAAGTTTGAAAAATGACCGATATGTTTCTATTTCACAATGTTAAAACTACAGATTTTAACGTTACCTTCTTAGTTCTAGGAAGATTAAGGAATAATGAAATTTACAATAATACAAATTAAAATATAAAATGTTGAGAGTTAGAAACGAGGTATGCCAAGATCGCATATACTTTTATGGTTAGAACTTAAAATCCAACCAGAAAAAATCAATAACATTATTTCGACAGAATAACCAAATCAAAGTCGATCCTTTGCTATTTCATATGGTGTGGAAAAATATGGGCATATTCGATATTCTATTCTATATCCCTTATAGTTGTAAGCACTCATAAAGCAGTTCATTATTCGCAATTTTCTTCATAGTCTTTGCCCATATGCAATACCAACTCATAGATTCAAATTTTAAATCAGACGTTCAATTATGCTTTTAATTAATCTTTAACTACCTAATCTACATACTTTAAAAACGCCTGAATAAAAAAAAAAATAAAAAATAAGTTTAACAACAAAAATTTGTTTCCTATACAGTGTCTGGATAAATAGTAGCTAACTAATCAACCACTAGGAATTACTTCTAGTATACAAAAATCAACTAAAACACGACTTTTTAAAATTTCTTAAAAAAGCAATCCTTACCTCAAAATAATTTACGTATTATTTAACCTACCTTAAAATTATTTTAAAAAGAAATAATTTGATCAAAAGATATTATTCAGTTTGATATAAACTGTTTCGATACACATTAGCCAATATGTCACGATAAATTAAATCATTATTATAAAATTAGGATTGATGAATTAAATGCCACTTCTATTGAGATTATTTTATTCGAAACTAGTTTTCAAATAAAATAATCTCAATACAAGTGGCACTTAATTCATCAATCCTAATTGTATTGATCCTTCTATATCATCATGCGTACCTTAAGTGATATATAAATGTGTTATACGACCAACCATGCTGTATGGGGCACCATTATTTTCATCCATTGGAAAAAGTACAAACAATAAACTTAAATCATTCCAAAATTGTATTATGAGAAAAATTGTAAAAGGTACTACAATGCAAAGAGTGAAATAAACGAAGATATATAAGGTATTTAAAATAAAAAAAATTAAGGCCGATAGAAAAGAAACATTTTTCGATACCGTAAAAAATATTGCAAATCCTCTCTGCAGCAAAATTTCACCCCCAGGAGAACCAAAACGATAGCAAAAATAATTTGAAATTTGAAATTATAGATATAAGTTATTTAGTGTGTAAGGCGTATACACATAAATAAGCGGTGAGCCCCATCACCTAATTATTAATTTAAGTTTATTAATTGATAACACAATTATGATAAACTGTTTATTTATTTATTTTTTTTCAAGAATCTACCTGATAAATAACTATTTGTAACAGATAATATTTATAACTTTTACAGATTAATAATATAATCATAGAATTAGGATTGATGAATTAATTGCAACTTCTATTGGAATTATTTTATTATAATACTAGTTTCGAATGCTAAACATTCATCTTTCGTTCTAATACATACAAAATTTTCAACACATCAGGACTATGTTACATGGATTACATATACTAAAATTTACATAAATGTATGACAAGAAATCGAGCATTGGTACTCACCTCAGGAGATCTTGCAGATATCTAAAATATTTCCATCGTGGAAGAAGGAAGGGGCCAGGTAGGTTATTTTTGGGATTTCTATGACTAATTGGATTTTTCCGTTCCTATTAGAAACAAATTTAAAATGGGGCAATTGGAAATGTTTTTCTGATCATTGAAACTAAAATTTGGATAGGTTTTAAACGATTTTATTATTTATAATGATTCATAGATATTTAATTTTAGACTGATTTCTATTTGAAGTATCATTTTTACTCCCGAGTCTTTATATCAAATATCCCCTCTGTAAGTGGTCTCCTGGCATTATGGTGTAATACACAACACATAAAACTCGCTGCCTTTGATATCACGATTTACCTCCTTTTAAACAAACCAATTAACAAAATTATAATAAAAAAATCTAAACCGTATACACTATAGCCAGCAATAACGCATGCAGTAGAATCACGAACGACAATATATAAAATAACAAATCCATAAAAAATCTATATATAATATAATCATAACACCCCAGAGGATATAGCTACCCCGAAGAAATATATTTTGATGCCATATTACAGCCCAATAACAACCAAAATTGGAAAGGAATTAAAAAAATTAGGTTTATATCCTGCATTTTAAATAGATAAACAGTTGTCATACTATTTCCTCTCACCTAAAGACAAAATAGACCCCTTCCAAAAAAGCGGTGTATACGAACTAAAATTTAATGACTGTGATGCTACATACGCGGGAAAAACAGGAAGATCGGTTAGTCAAAGAGTAATAGAACATATAAGAGCAAGTATGCTGATTTTTGTGATCTTTGACCTTGAATATCTTATTATGCTAACGTGCTGAGATCGGTGACTTTTTACCACTTATTAAGAAGACCAAAACAAAGATATATGCAAAAATTCAGCTTCATTGCTTCCTTTCCGAGATTTGCTGTATGAAACTCCTTATTTGACTGGGCTATTGTGTATTTTTTCTTAATGAGAATCATTAGTTCAAACAGTTTATCAATTATTCGCAGCTAGGTTCTTAGAAGATATCCTCTCCGACGTGGGAACTAAACATTGCACCATCCCGAGCTAAGCTCTTCACCTGCAATAAATCAGAGTTTGGCAGAGGCAATATGTTTTAACATGTAACTCCAGGGCGTACGCCGTCCTAAAGAGGTGATTAATTCTCCAAAATGGAGTTCCCAAATTGAAACTAAATCAATTTCGACAAAGACACTATTTCATGGTTGGAATGATTCCACATTCATCTTTTGTCTGAACCCCTTTTCATCGGGCCGATTTTTTTACGTAACCTTCCATCGAATCGTAAATTATTTTTTTGATTTTTTAGTAATACTTTTTTTTTTATCGATATCACCGGAATGGCGAGGAGCAGACGTAATGATGTGCAGGTAGAGGATTGATATCCTTTGTTTCGTGTCCTTAGTGATGATGATGACGATGACCTATTATTGCATCACCATTGTGGTATCACCTGTGCTAGGATCTGACTGTTATTGTTACTCAAGAATAAAAGAATGCCACTTTTTATAAATTTTGAATCCAACATCTGCTTTCTGATTCTGATAGTTTAATTCAACTGTTTTATTTTTTTAACTACAATTTTTTAACTTAGACTTATTGAGATAAACCTAAAACATAATGGATAATCAAAATAAATCTCATCAAATAAACTTTACACTTCGTCGTATAGTTCAGTCAATGAGTGCTGAAATGGGGGGTGTAGAGTGCATGTAACATGCGATTAGACTTCATAGATTCCTTCGGAGTGGTTAGAAGGTGAACATACTAAAAGTCCCCGCCCTGGGGGTGAGCTTACGATGGGGGAAAGGGGAGATGGTCCCATTTTCGGGTTTTTTGATTATATTTCAAAAACAGTAGATTCTAGAAAAAATATGTTTTATTTCAAATTAAAACTACTTAAATTTACTGTAAAATAGTTTCTATACATATTTGTTGATTTCCTAAGGTTTCCGAGATATACGCTATTGAAAATCGATATTTAAAAAAAAAAAAAAATAATTTTTTACCTCACTTTTTGTATAACATTTACTTCTAGTGCCCTCTACGATCATTTCTCAGAAAAAAGTCAAAATAAATGTAGAACATTAAATTTACATTAATTTTATATATACGTTTTTGGCACTTGAATCAATTGTTGTTCAAATGTTTGAAAAAATTGAGGTGGAATTATTATTTTATTTTTTTTTTTTTTTTAAATAAAGATTTTCAACAACCTATATTTTAGAAACCGTTGGAAATTTGACAAAAATAATTAAAATCAATTTTATATGAAATTTAATTAGCTTTGATTTGTATTTCCTACATATTTATCAGGACTCCACCGTTCTCGAAATATGGTAAAAAAATTCAAAAATGGGACCTTCTCCCTTCCCCCCTTTTTTCCCGTAACATTTGCTTCAAGTGCCGAAATCGTAAAGTTAATGCACGCCAACTTTTATTCTGACTTTTTTTTCTCATAAGAAATCGTGGAAGGCATTAGGAGGAAATGTTTTTTCCTCACCTTCACAAAAAGTGAGGTTTTTAATTTTAATTTTATTTTATATATCTTTCAAGAGTCTATTGTTTTCGAGATGTAATCGAAAAAAAACACAAATGTGACCTTCTTCCCTCCCCCCACCGTAAGCTCATAAATATTATATACACTTGTGAATATTAATATATACATTTTATAAATATTTTTTTATAATATGTGAGCCTCAAAATTAGGAAATTTTAAGTTTTGAGCTAGAATTAAAAAATGCTCACAGGAAATCTTGTAACCTCTTAAATTTTCTATTTAAACATTTATTTATGCTTTATATTATTATTGATGCATAAAATCCAAATTATTTATAGAAATTTCACACTTATTATGGCATCACTCCTCTTTATTATTCCTCAATTAAGTTACATGTTTCGGAAACTTTGTCCCATCCTCAGACTGAAAACAGTATTACTTATAATTACACTACTATTCTATTAATAACATCAATCAATACAACTCCTAGATTAATTGCCCATAACATATCATTATAATTTTACCTTTAACAGTTATTTCTTCATGGTGTTATTCCTTGTCTGTTCCTTTCACATATCTAAAATAACAATACTTCTACCTAATGGGTACAAGGGTCAATCTCAAACCTATTTTATCTGTGTCTGTTTTGTAGTTAACAGTATTATTAATTGTTTTATTGATGTAAATTGCCTCTTTTATTTTTCTACTATGTGTTTTGCTTTCATGTTGAAGTATTTTTACTTTTTCAAAATTAAATCTGTGGTTTAGTTTTTGTGCATGTTCTGCTAAGGCTGTTTTATTATTGTTAAATTTACTTATTTTTCTCGTGTCATATCTATGTTGATTTATTCTTTTATATAGATTTTGCTTCGTTTCCCCTATATAGTGTTTATTACAATCTAAAGTGAAAGGAACAGACAAGGTGTGATAACACCATGAAAAAAATAACTGTTAAAGGTAAAATTATAATGATATGTTATGGGCAATTAATCTAGGAGTTGTATTGATTGATGTTATTAATAGAATAGTAGTGTAATTATAAGAAATACTGTTTTCAGTCTGAGGATGGGACAAAGTTCCCGAAACATGTAACTTAATTGAGGAATAATAAAGAGGAGTGATGCCAAAATAAGTGTGAAATTTCTATAATTGTTGGCTCCTTAATTGAAGAATTTAGTATCAAATTATTTAATTTTTTTTAAGGAAACTTCTTTGGAAAAAAGGTCTTCAGGGTATTAATACCAATTCATTACTCATGCACTAATATAGTAAAAAGAAATATGATATGTTAGAATCATATATTGTGTCTGTAACGTTATAAATTATATTTGATGTATTCTAAAATATTTTGTAACTTCTTTTAAGGTTTTCTGGGTGTATTTATGTCACGTTCTCTGATCTGAGACCCATCATTAGGCAATAAATTGATGTATATTTTTTATATTTCTAATTTCTTTTATTTTTTTAAAGTCTTCATTTGTTATTGTCTTATAGTATATTATAATGACGGTAAAAGTTTGCATAGTTAACAGATATTTTTAAACTGATCCCTCACTAGAACATTAATGATAACGCCAATTATCTATAATTTAAATTTTTTGTAATTTTTATTTTTTGATTCGTTTGTATAAACTGAAATTCATTGAATGCATGAGGTCTATAATGTCGAAGTGTGTGAGATATTAGTGTTCATGTAGGTCCCTCATCCAGCATCGTTTTCATTGATGCGGGTGGTTTTAGGTCTATCTGTTTATCACATTTTACTCTTGTTTACATGATTACCCCTATGTTTTTGTTTTTTTTATTAGATTCTCTACTGGCCTATGTATATATTTAAAACGGATAACCTAGTAGTTTATAGTATGAATAAATATTTTTAAAAAAAATTTTAAGATTAGGGCGTTAAGTTCCAAAAACCACATAATCCCAAAATGTTAAAAGAAAACATTCTCCGTCTGATAACAGAAAATATAATTGAATACTTGTCCCTTCCTTTCCATCAGAAATCTTGGTAAATATTAACAACACGCTTTTACTTTCTTGTATTACGTTTTTTATTCAATAAAATAACAATTATCTGTACATCATATTGCTAGTATTAAAAACGTTTGTATGTTTTTAGATCTCAAGATGAATGTTTAGAGTTTGGAACTAGGGCTTGGCATGCGTACTTTAACAACTTTTCGGAATAATAGGTTCAAACAGATATTTATCCTCTATAATAGCATACTCTATAATCATTCAGATCCATTAGCTTCTTAACTTGCTTTCCATTCTATTTCAGATAACGCTCCAAGGAAAAGAAGGAAATGTCCTAGGGATCATCTAAATAGATCTTTTTGAAGTGCTAACAATTGGCAGTTGCTTTACAAGAAATTGACATGTGATTACAAGCATTATTACCTCATTTAATACATTTTATTTTGTACATAGTTGTAAATCTCAATAAATAGCTAAAAAAAAAAAAAAAAAAAGAATAAATAAAAATACTATATATATTTTTAATAAGGTTAAACATATCGCTCATGGGCTGCAATAGCGATACAACTCAAAAAACATGTTTTGAGGTAAGTAGGTTGAAAGTTTTCATTGCCGAGGAAAATTCATGGGAAATACCTAGGTTTCCTTAAACGAAATTACCTTCAAGTTGATACCTTATCTAAAAGTTCATTCTATAAGGTATATATATATATATATATTTTTTTTTTTTTTTTTTTTTTTTTTTTTTTTTTTTTTTTTCGAATGTGCCAGCAGAGGACCACATGCCAATTTTAATTCTTCCCCCTTGTTCTTTTCTTTTCTTCCAGTATGCTTTCATCTGTTTACTATGTTTCCTCTTTCTGTCCACAGACCATTTTGTACCAGTCCTTTTCACTTTCCTGCCTTGGAATCCCTCCATTTTCAATACTTATAGCTGAAAGTCTTATCTATTATCTATTTCTTTTGTTTTTATGCTGTTGTTTTTTTCTAAATACCTTTATATAGTATTTCTAAATAATTTTGATTTTATTTTTTTTGCATTTAATTTCAAATGCCTGTTTTGAGTTTTTCCACTATTGCAGCCCATGAGCGACATATATATATATATATATATATATATATATATATATATATATATATATATATATATATATATATGTGTATAAAAGATGTCCTAGGGACGTTCTGAATAGAACTTTTTAAAGTACTAAAAATAAAATAAGTTGCTTTACAAGAAATTGACAAGCGATTATGAGTATTATTACCTCAGTTTCTACATTTTATTTTGTGTACAGTTGTAAATTTCAATAAATAGCTATTAAAACAAAACAAAAAAAACACAATATATATTTTTAATAAGGTTAAACATATCGCTCATGGGCTGTATTAGCGGCACAACTCAAAAAATCATTTTTTGAAACAGTGAAAAAAAACAGATTACAATAAAATTATATAAGTTACACAGGCAATTAATTTTAGGAGTTGGTTTCAACCAAAACAAACAGAACTCGCAAAAAAACACTAGTAATTGTGAATATCTGTCCACTATTTCATAACCACGACACCGGTGTTTCGTGCTGTTTAGAAGTTTGTTGCAAAGGTATGATTAAACTGACCTTCTTGGCTGGCAACGATTCCAAAAATAGCTGATCATAAATTGTATTGTCATTTAATGCTCATTGTTTCGAAGTGATTATTCATAAATTTTTTTGAAATTATTTATTGATAATTACAACTTTATAAAACAAAATATATAAAATATAACACATCAAGTAAATGTGATGACATAGATAAAAACGACGTGTCACTTGTTTTTAAAGCAACTACCCATTGGTAGCACTTATAAAGGTTCTATATAATGAAGTACTATATTAGAAGGACCCGAGGCTATCTTCTTTTCAGGCGCCTCGGAGGGTTATCTGGAATGGAGTGAGGACGAAGTTGTATTTGAATGCTTGTGGAGTTTGCTATGAAAGGATAGATATCTGGTTTAAGCTATCTCAGAAACGTAAGGTATATTAAGATCTTTGTGGATAAGTTTGTTTGCAACGAAGTAAGGAGCGTTTAGGATTTTTCGAAGGATTTTGGATTGTAAGGATTGGATATGAGAAGAATCAGAAGGTTTAGTTGTGCTCCAGCCTTCAACTCCGTATTTTCAAATATGTCTAATTACTGTCATGCAAATTAAGTCTCTTGTAATTTTACGGAAGGTTTTTAGAATGTACGAGATGAATTGAATGGTTTAGTGGAGCCCCAAAGGTCAGCTCCGTATGTCCAATTTGGTCTAATTATTGTTATGTAAATGATTCTTTTGTAATTAAGTGGAAGGTTTGAACGTTTGTCAAGTAAATGTTGAAGTAGTCGATAACGACGGGCAGTTTCTTGTCGTTTTAGTCTTGTATATGGATTCCATGTAAGACGTTTGTCCAGATAGAGTCCTAGGTAGCGAATCTGTTCAACGGGGATTAGTGGATACTGTAGGACAGGATCGAAGTGATTAAAATATTATTTTATAATTTTTAGTTAGAGTTTGTACATTTATCATCTTTATAAGCTTTGAAAAGAAGTTGGACCTAGGAAGAAGTCAGACTGTTTTCTAAATATTCCAACCTTGAAATATATTTCTTGTACCATCTCGAACATCCTCTCACCACCTCGACTCCTACACCAAGATGTCATTGGGAAATGTTTTTGAGTAACTTCAGATCTAGCTTGCGTTGAGTATGGCTCATTAATATTGATGACGACCGTTGGCCTTTCGGCACCAGCACTAAGTCATCTCGGTCTTCGGCCGTGGCCCTCTGCTACGAGCTCTGTAATTATTCAATCAATGGCCAGCATCTTCATTCATCGCTACGTTTGTTCCTTAAAATTATAGTGTAATGTTTATTTTTTAAAAAAATAAATAAATAGAAACAGATAAAGAAAACAAAAAAATACAAGGCTGGATTTGAATATTCATATTTAAGTTTATTCTCCAACTCTTCACGAATCTTAACCTTATTTGACCCAAACCAGATACCTATCCTTATAGTAAACTCCATATCCAGTCAAACCCACTAGATTCTTAACTTTTTTCAAACTCAATTCCCGACAATCCTACGAGGAATCTGAAAAGAAGATCCCCGAGAGACCTTCTAATGTAGAACTCTTATTGAAGTGCTTACATGTTATTGACAAGTAACTGTAATAATTTCCTCGAATTCACTCATTGTATATTATGTATGCTGTATTAAATATCAATCAGTAAAAAAAAAAAGGTTTATTCAAAAACAAAATTACTATAAAGTCAAAAACTTCTAACAACAAATCTAACTCTTACAAAACATCTTTAAATTAGTCTCTCGAATTTAATATATATAGGGGATATTCTGATAGCTTGACTAAACAAGAAATAAAAAAATATAATAAGCAAATGTGGACTGTATACAAAAAAAGATAATAAAACTTAAAGCTCGTTTGCGGCACAAGAAAGATGAATAAAATTCCACTTATCAGACTTCGCGTCTTCTCTTAGAGAATTTGGCCGCTTCCTGTTACGCGAAATCTCGACAAGGAAACAGGATTTTCTCTTCGTTGAGATGTCGAAAGCTGAAATCTCTATACCTCCTTCTAACACTTTACGTCGGACCAAATTTCGAGCGTTCAAACCACTTGACTAATTAACCCTGGAATACTAAACCTCAATTTAGGTACCTTATTACTAAACCTTCGTCATTGTGACGAACAGTACCTAAAAATCAAGTAAGAGGGTTGTAAAGGAAACAAGAAGAACAAATAATTATCAATTTAACATTTTTATTGATGTAATATTAAAAACATGCACATTTTTTTCCGAATATTATAAAAATGAATATATAAATAAATTCTTATTCGGACAACATCAATACCAGATCTACGAAGTTAGACGTTCTCCATTTCTTTCCGTTTTGTCCCTCTAATTCTTCAAGGCATATTTGAAGCACATATTTACTTGTGTTCTTGGAGACTTTCGCTTTCTCTTCTTTCCAGAATCTTGTTTTTTTTTTCTCTCTGGTTTCAATTTCCTCGATTAATTCAGCAACTGCCTGGGTTTCATGGCAATCTGAATCAGATTCGGTGGAATAATTTGGATCAGAAGACAATTGGTCTATTTCCATATCACTTTCAAAATCAGACTCTTCTGAGACGATTCCTTCCTTCATTTCCCGCATCACTTTCAAAACCTCTTCTGGGGTAAAATCAATACAGGAGGATTTACATACACGAATTGTCTATGTTTAGTAAAATCTTTGGGTTCATTGTGCATTGGTTGTGGATACACATTACGCAATTGAAAGAATGTAGGTATAGCAAAATGAAAGGTATAGCAAAACTTTCAAAAATTTAGTAAATCAAAAAATACTATAGTTTTGAACAAATAGCTAAGAAAACAATAATGTGTTTAAATTTTGTATTTATTTCAAGCTATAAAGTATAAATCAGTTAGCTAGTAAAAAAATATATTAAAAAGTTCTATTACCAGATCGCTAAAATAAATTAGATTAGTTATTTATAAAAATGATTTTAAATTGGAATTAAAATAATAGATTGTAGATTGAGTTTTTATTTGGGCGATCAACTACAAGGTTATTACGCCCTTTTCATTTAAATGGTGAACATTTATTTTTCTTCGTCCTTTATTATAATTTTCGTATTATATTTTATCGTAAAGTGAGTGTTCTTTGAATAGATTTATAATTTTGTTAATAGAGTTTCTGGAGTCCTCTAGAGCAAGTTCTGTCGATCGGGGTATTTTCTTAGTCCCAAAGTCTTGTTGATATAGTATGCAATCTTCTATTATGTGTTTGATGGTCATCGGAGATTGACATTTTTCACAATGTGGTTGGGCCTCTTTTGTGATCAGATATGCGTGAGTCAGGTTAGAATGTCCTATCCTCAGCCTTGTTGTAACAACTTCTTCTCTTCTATTACCCTTATTGCGCTTGCCCACTGCTTCGTGCTTTTTTTTATATTTCTTAGCTTGTTCGTCATTGGAGTTTCGAACCACATGATTTCCCACTTAGTTTTTACTTTTTTCTTCAAAAGCGCTTTAATATCATTTGGTTCATATATTTTTAGTGGTGCGGTATTCATCACAGAAGCTTCTTTGGCAGCTTTGTCCGCTGCTTCATTTCCAGGAATTCCAGAGTGTCCAGGGGTCCAGAGAAAAGTTACGTTTTTTTTATGTTTTTTTAATATTTTCCAAATTACTATGGATCTTGTCAATTGTGTGGTTAGTTTTGCTGAAATTAGCTATACTTTGAAGTGCTGACATTGAATCAGTACAAATTAATAATTTTGAATGTCCACTGTTGACGGATAGGTAAAGTGCTGTAGAAATCGCCTGCAGTTCTGCAGTGTGTATTGTTGTATAATACGGTAATTTATACTTGTGGGTTGTCCCATTCATAATTATTGCAAAACCAACGAATTCATTTTTTTTGGATCCATCAGTATATATTATGTCGTGGTCTGAATATTCTTGTAACTTCTCGTGAAATCGAAGACTATTTGATCCTGTGCTCTTATGCTTTAAGCTTAGATCTATTTTATACTTCTCATATTTCCACGGAGGTAATTGAAAGCCACAGTCGGCTTGATCCAACGGCATATCATAAATTTCTTTTATAACTTCCTTTTGTCTGATTGCTAAAGGGGCGTTTCTTGTATTTATTTCGAAATTTCTGATACAGCGGGGATGAAATATATGATGGTAAGCTGGATTAGTTGGTTGAAGTTTAAGTCTAGTAATATAACTGTTCATTAGGTCTTGTCTTCGAAATTGCAGAGGTGCTATGGAGGCCTCAGCACAGAGGCTTTCTATTGGGCTTGTCCTAAAGGCACCTGTGGCTAATCTTATTCCAGCGTGGTGTATAGAATCTAGAAGTAGGAGACGACTGGGTTTAGCTGAAGAATAAACCACACAACCGTAGTCTATTTTAGACCTTACTATGCTTGTGTATACCATCAGCATCGACTTTCGGTCCGCTCCCCAAGAGGTACTTGCTAATACCTTCATCAATCTAAGCCTCTTGAAACATTCTTCCCGCAGGTATTTTATGTGATCTAACCATGTTAGTTTGCTGTCTATTACCAAACCGAGAAATTTGATGTTGTCGCAGAATGTTAAATTATTTTCGTACATAAAAAGCTGAGGTACGGGGCTTGGGTTCTTCTTTCTTGAAAATATCACGCCTCTAGTCTTTTCTATGGAGAATCGAAGATTTTTGCTTTCAGACCAACTCTGTAATTTGTTTAAAACATTCTGTAGGGTTCTTCTCATCCACTCGTGATTCCTAAATCTTAAAAAGATGGCTAAGTCATCAACGTAAAGGAATGCTTTTATCGACCCAGGTATTACGTCCACAATTGTGTTTATTGCAATCGCAAATAGTGTACAACTTAAAACACTACCCTGAGTATTCCATTAGCTATTTTTTTACGTCTAGAGATCGATGTTCCTACTCTGACACTAAAATATCTTTCAATTAAAAAGCTTTGAATAAACATCGGTAGCGTTCCTCTCAATCCCCATTCATACAACGTTTTTGTTATTAATCCTCGGTCTATTGTATCATATGCCTTTTCGATATCAAAAAATATTCCTATCGCTTCCTTTTGTTCTGCAAACGTGTTAAGAATTTCAGCTTCTATTGTCACTAGTTGGTCTAGTGTGGATCTTCTTTTCCGAAAACCTGATTGTATAGGCGATAAGAGGTTAAATTTTTCTATCACCCACATCAGACGTCTATTGACCATTTTCTCCAAGACTTTAGACAAACAGCTAGTAAGTGATATTGGTCGATAACTGTTTGGATGTTTGCTTATTTTTTCCCGGCTTCAGTATAGGGATGACTATTGAATCTCTCCATGCCTGAGGATATGTGGATGTTTCCCAGATTCTATTGAATATTAAAAGAAGTTCGATTTTAATTTCCGGAGGAAAGTGTTTTATCATTTCATTATGTACTTCGTCTATTCCGGGAGAAGAGGATTTTGTTTCATCTATTGCCATCTGTAGTTCCCTGATTGTGAAGGGGCGATTGTAATCGTGCTCGAACGAGCTACCTTCTATCGTAGATGGAGTAAAATCAATTTCATTATCGTTTATGGTTCGATTATGATTGATGTTTAAATTAGAGATTGCTGAGAAGTGAAGCACAAGATTTTCCGCTATTATTTTGGGATGAGTTATAATTTCATTTTGGATTTTTAATATTGGGGTCTCTATATTGTTGCTACCGGCTATTTTATGGATTTTTTGCCATATCTTTTTTATTGGGGTGTTGTAGTTTATAGATTCTATATATGAAATCCAAGATATTTTCTTTTTATTCTTTACAAGGTTTCTAACTATTGCTTTTTGTTTTTTATATTCTATCAGTTTGTCTTTCGTAGGTTTTCGCTGGAATTCTCGAAGGGCTTTATTCTTTAAATTTACAGCTTCCCGGCATTCATCATCAAACCACGGCGTGTGGTTTGTTTTAGCGTTTCCTTTCGTTTTTGGTATTGCCTGTTGAGCTGACTGTATGATTTCCTTTGTGAAGCGTCCTACTGTTTCATTTACACTTTCTGTTGGGTTCATTGTGAATGTTCTTATTTTTTCGACAAATTCTTCCCAATTAGCTTTTTCAAGTACCCATCTAGGATGCCTTTTGGTTTTAGGCATATCGTTGATGAAATGTGTCTGTGTTGGGAAATGATCACTCCCATATTGGTCGTTTCTGACACTCCAAGTAACATGTGTAAAAAGGTTAGGTGAGGTGAAAGTTAGGTCTATTGCAGATGTAGATCCGGATCTAGGGCAAACATATGTAGCTTCTCCTGTGTTGAGTATAATTGAGTCTGTATTGTCTATTACTCTTCGGATTATATTTCCTCTGGTATTTGTTGCTGATGTGCTCCAAGTATGATGTGATCCGTTCATATCTCCTAGTACAATGTAAGGTGAAGGAACGCTAGCGATTAATCGGGTGAATGCTGTTTTCATCAATGTTTTCTGTTGGTGGAAGATATACATTGATTATTGTTACCATGAAGCGTAATTTAACTCTTATAACAATAGCTTGTAAGGGAGTTTGAACATCTATCTTTTCTGAATAGAGTTCTTTTTTTACTATTGTAGCAACTCCTCCGTGAGCTCTTCTTTCTCCATCTATCTCTTTGTCTTTTCTATAAATCAAGTAATTGTTTATGCTCAGGTTTCGTATAGGAGCTAGTTTTGTTTCTTGCAGACACAATATATCTGGGTTGGTTTCTTCTAGAAGGATCTTCATTTCTTCATATTGAGTCCTTATACCATTGCAATTCCAGCTAATGACTGTCATATTGTTTTAAATAATTAGTGAGGCCTATTGAGTTCTTTGTTATATCTTTGAGTTGAAGAAAGATAAATAACAATATATATATGTATATATATATACACACATATACAAACACATACACACATATATACATATATACATATATATATTTTTATTTTATTTTTTTTTTTTTTTTTTTTTTTTTTTTTTTTTTTTTTTTTTTTTTTTTTTTTTTTTTTTTTTTTTTTTATTGTCATTAAAGTCTGTTATTATTATTGAATACCATTTTTTACTTTCGCAATCAATGAATTTATTGATAGAATAATTATCAAAAGGAAAAAATAATTATCACAATTATTATAATTAGTTTTACTGAAGGATTTAGTTTCTAAATAGTTAATGGAATATATTGAATTAGAATTTCTAATACTTATTTGAATAAATATTTTGAGATTTCTGGTCATTATTTCTTTTTTAATATTTTTTAGTGGTTTAGCTGTAAAGCAACGGATGTTTTTATTATATTTTGCTAAGCTAGTTATTTTAGGCTTATAGTGCATTACACAATTATCTTTATTCATTTTCAGGTGGTTTCCATTTGTTCTCCACTTTTTGATGTATGTCTTTTTTTTTTTTTTTTTTTTATTTTCGTTAAATATATTCCGCCTAGGAAGAGGCGGAGTTTTAAATTCTTCTGACTTTTTTCCCACGTCGTGGGAATGTGTGAGCACAGGAGTGATCTCCGAAGAGGCCCGAGTACGCACAACAATCTTATCACTGCCGCCTGTAGCGATTTCGACAGGAGGCGTTGATGAAGAGGGGGGTGGGGAGGGAGAGGGAAAGGTGAGAAATTCTCTTGGAGGGGATTTGTCCCTATCAGAACCGTCTGCCTTTAGTCCTGAACCAGAAGCAGTTACGGTTATTTTATTATTATCTAATAGATGAAAGTCATCGGTTTGACTTCCTACATCTACTCTTATTTTTCTATTAGTTTTAGTTACTTCAGCATAATTTAGGTTATTTATTTCAGGCCGACTTAACTTATATTTCTTTTTTGCTTCGTTGTAAGCTATTTTTTCTTTGAATTGGATTGTTTTGATTTCCTTTTCCTCTAGCAATTTGGGACATTTTAGATCCAAGCTGGAATGATGATTCCCACAGTTTACACAGATGGGCACTATTGATTCGCATGGTGAACCGTTATGTTCTGATTTTGAACAATATGCACAAATAGGTGTTTTTGAACATTTTTCAGCGAAGTGGCCGAATTTTAGACATTTTCTGCACCTTATTGGATTCGGTACATACATCTTAATATTTATTTTTTGAAATCCTATGTAAATAAAATCTGGGAGTGTGGGTAATGAGAAGGTGAGCACATATAAATGTGTTTTCTTTTCCGTACCTGTTTTTTTGGTTACTATTCTTTTTATTTCTTTTACGTTAAATTTACCTAGTTCTTCTAATATTTCTATTTCTTCAACTCCATTTAAGTCAGGGCAAAATATTACTCCCTTGCTTGTATTCAGTTTTTCATGAGGATTTATTTTTATTTTTATTATTGAACCAAAATTATTTAGTTTTAATAATTTCTCGGACTGTTCTCTACTAATTGTTTCTACTAAAATTGTTCCGTTTCTTAATTTTTTTACGTTTTTTTGGTTCGCCACAATGATTATTTATTGATTTATATATTAAAAAAGGTGAAACGTTTTTAAGGTCTCCTTCTTCAGCTCTTTCAATTACAAGAAATTGGTTTTTATTTGTATTATTTTCTATTTCATTGGAATCGTTTATACTTTTCCAACTTCTTTTAACCCTTTTTAAGTTTGGAGGCCAAATATCGGGTGGTTTATTCATTTTTTTCTATTATTTTTATTCTCTTTATTTTATTTGATGTAAGTTTAATTTAGTTAGGTTAATAAAACTGGAGGAACAAAATCAATTGAAAGTAAAAGTATTTATCTTTTATATCTAATAGGTTGGCATAAATTAACAGACATTAAACAAATTAACGAAATACAATTACAAGAAATAAAAAGAAAAAGAAAAAGAAAAAGAAAAGAATATTAGTTTCAGACTTATCTGTAGGTGCAAGTTGGGCTTAGCTCCGGTAATCCGTTGTACCGTTTTACACGTCCTATTTAACTTCACTTCACTATATATTTGGTATTAATTAACTTTAAAAACTTCTAACCTCACTTTTATACGTTTCGTATCACCAATCATATGTCTCCTCCTAAAATAATAGATAAAATGCGTGTACTAATTGTGAAAAAGTTAATCAATAATAATTATTTAACTTGTATTGCTAAACCTAAAAAAAAAAAAAAAAAAATCGACTTCATGATTAACCATCTTGTACGGAAAACTAAAAAGTAAAAAATAATGTTTTAATTGCTTCAAAAGAAGAAGCATTAAATGGAAAATAAATGAAATTATCAATACTTATATACCTATTCACAATGAATGATCATTTTATTTTTGGAGTCTGAGTCAGCTAAGTTACGTTACAATTATCAGCTTTCTTTCGATTTCTGTTTGTTCTGGCTGACACTGACTACAAAAATAACTGTTTATAATTTCGTTTATTATCCTTTAATGCTATTTGTTTTGAAGTTATTAAAGTATTATTTGTTACTTTTTAGCTCAAGATTGTACATAAAGGTTTAGTCTTGAAGACAGCTTTTGTTTTATCTCTATAAATACATTAATTAACTTTATTTTTCAATTTTTAGTTGTAAGTGGATGTATTTTGTTTTTGTTTAGTTTTTATATTAAGTTTGTACGTATAGGTATTTAGAATATTTGTACGAGTTATCGATTTTTCGAGATATCGATTTTTTCCTATATGCATGTGTATATACATTTTTTGTGTGTCTACAACGGTAATTAATTTTAAACAATTTAATGTTTAATAATTTTTCTAAAAAATATAATAGAAACGGAGATACTAATGGAAATAAAACATAGTAAATTACATGTGCAATTTATGTAATTACATAGGTAATAATTTAAAATTGCTGCTTAGGCATCAGCTTCTACCTCTGGTAGCCATGGCTAATATAAAAACAATTAACACAATAAATGTCTGTCTTGTTTCCGAAATGAAATAGCAATGAGGATAAGGAAAGATAGGGTTGAGATAGACTACTTTATAGATGTTCATGGTTCTAGAAAACTTCGACTTATAGAGCCTCCCGCTTCAAGAAATTCGACTTATAGAGTCTTGTTAGACAAAAATTTTACTTCGAGTTAACGATTTTTGGTTCGAGTAAACTAATACAATTCATCATATAATCGTAATCGGGAAATGGGGTTCACTTTGACTTACCGAGTTTTGACAGTACATGCGTAATCACTGAATTATTTCGAGGTTGTAAAATACTAAAGTGGTAGAAAAAATCTTTTTTGTGAGAAATAATAAATGATGACATACATACAAAAAAATAATCTATTAAATATAAAAATTTTATTACACATAGGGGTATTTTAAGAAAACAACGAGGCCTCCATTATTTTTTACACAACACGAAATTGTCTACCCCAATTACGAATAAACTTTTGATAATCTTAATATACTGAATCATGTTATATTAAAGTCATTCAACTTCTAATAGCTATAGACTAGATCTAAGATTGGTACAGCCCTCACCAAAAATTTTCCCCGAATCAGAAAAGAAAAGATGGAAGATATAATTACTACAAGGACTGTACTCCCACGCCGTCATATTATTTAGCTAATATATATGCTAATGGCGTTGGGTGAGATTAAATATCCAGCCATCAGCTGCGTCTCAGCTGACACCTAGAGCTCCCGGCGATTACATTCCTCCTCCGCTTCGAGATCTGTCTGTCCGCCTGTCAGAGGTTCCGGCTATGAGGGTCTGTTGCAACGTGTATTGTTCCTAAGATATCGTTCTCGTTGAAGAAAGCGTTGAATATTTCAAGAAATTGTCACCTAAATAAAATGTATTATCCAGGTTTCGAAAATAAGCGGTATTGTGAAAGATTGTAATGAAATAAATTTCTCATAATTTAAATTAGTGGACCAATATAACAAGGAATGAGTAGATTCTGAAATTTATGAAACGAAAACAAAGCAAGCATAAATACCTATCATTGGATTTTATTAGAAAAAAAAAATCTCAGACAGTTGATCATAAGAATAAGAACTTAACATAACTACTAGGAGGTACACTAGTAATAGGATTAGTGATTTTATGATTTTTGTTAAGTAGTCGTGGAAAGGGTACCTTCATATCAAAGTATCCCTAAGACACTAGTTAAAAAAAAAATATTATTATTATCGTAAATTTTCTAAATTGCTAAAAGGCCCTAGAACAACGAATTTCATTCAGTAAAAATTTTGTTCAAATGGGTTTCATCTTAGTAAACTCAATTGCGAATTGGCGATAACCACATATAGGTCGATTTTCAAAGTTCATTGAGATTCAAACTTCGCATCACATATTTAAATATTTTTAATTGAGTATAAGTAAATGCCATTTTCGATTCAAAGCTCTATATAATACCGTACCTTTGTAGCCTTTCATGTAGAATGTCGCTCGCCATCTCTTGGTCCATTTTCAAACGTCACTGTTATCCACATATTATTGCTTTTTTACTGAAAAATTAATTGGAAATCTGTAGATTTTATTATTGCTAAACTTTCCTGGGACTATAAAGATTATTTGATTAACGAAAAATGGCTTGTCCTTTCATAAAATTGTATAGGTAATGATCTGTCAGTACCAAAAATATTCGATTCTTGATGCCAATACCGATACAAAAAATCGATTCTAGCTTCCCAATACCAGTGTTTTGATTTAAAATTAAATTGCTATTACAAAAGAATATTCCATATGGAAGGAAAACAGCATAGCAAATCTAAAAAAAAAAAATATTTATTCAAGTTATAAATAAGTAAACAGGAAATATAATTCATTATCCATAGATACAACATATAATTAAAATTACAGTGTCCATTTTACAAATATTTATTTAGGTTTTTCAATAAAATTTATACGACACATAAATTAAGAAAAATAGTACCTTTATTGTGTAAGTTATTTGAGTTTTGCAGTTTGAAGTTTTAGTCCTGTTTCCTTACTTTTTAATAAAAGAACAAACTTCAACAATTTCGATTTTTCCTTTTAGTAACAATTGTTGATTTGTAGAGAGTGATGTTCAAATTCTGTAGCAAGAGGTGTTAATCTAGTACATAAAAAATTTTCTGATACTAAAGATACAACAAAGTATTTTCCAGTTTTTATTTTTATTTTTTTATTTTATTATTTTTTTTTATTATTATTTTTTTATTATTTTTTTTATTTATTATTATTTTTTTTTAATCATTTGGGAGAAGATTTTATTTATACTAATTAAATAATTTTATGTAATTTTTTTTTCGGTTGTGGTTCCCAGGAATCGACTTTACATCGTCGCTTCTTGATACTGAGAATCGACAAATACCTAATATGCACATATAGATTAAATTAAGGATTCTTTATATTGAGAGATATACTCATTCAAAAATTTTGATAATTTTTTTTTTTAATATTACAAGCTGTCTCCTAGGCAATGAATAATATAGATAACGATAAACCTGTACGTATAATAGAAAGAAAACAAAAAAAAATAAAACAAAATATAAAAAGTTGTAATATCGGCCTGTGTTGCAATAATATAAAAAAACTGAACTGATTTTATTCGATATCCTTAGGTTCTCACGAATATTTCCATTCGAGAAACTATAAATTATCTTGGAATGTATATGAAACTGTAAACCCCTTCATTAAAATATACATTAATTATTAATTCACCACTCCGGGTAATTTGTATCCCCGAAATGTTGAAACTCTGATAAAAGGAACGAAGAACTTAAAATATTCCTTACAGATATACACGAGAGATCCAGCTGATATAAATGCACTGTTGAAAGAAAAAAAGAATCTATAGGCGTCCGGTTCGAAAATATGATTTCTGTCAGAATAATTCTAGAAGGGCGCCTTGTCTTGATGCGATGAATCGCTGGAGGACGGACAAAACAAGAAGTCGAGGGCCGAAATGGATCACGCCTTCTGGAAGTCATTTATAACTTCCACTAGCCTCCAGTAGTCTCCAGTATTCGGACACGCTCTTCAGGGCTTCAGGGAGTTATTCTTATATTTATTCCTTATGTTTCTTTTTTTCTTCCTCCTGCTTCCTCCCTGTGTCACCTGTTGCGCAATCATCGGCCCACGGCAAAAACCGTTCCTAATGCTTCGACTCGAAGGCCGTGTCCAATTCCACGCTGGATGAGTTACGATTTCGACAGCTACCTGCGGGTGTCTGTTACCGGTTGACATATGGTGGTCGCCCTACAGACGGTATTAATGTTTTGTACTTTTTGTAGCAGGTGCAACTATTATCTCTTATTGTTTTTGTATAAGGTATCGAACTATGTGTATTATATACACATTTATAACTATCGAATCAGAGGGTTCGATATATTTTTTACTGTCTAAAATTCTAAGGCCCAATCTTACTGCCAAATATAAACATCTTACGAACTAAAAGTATTTCAATATTTTATTTGTATTAAATATTTATTTTTTTACATAGATACTACTGTTAGCTTTGGGTCTATACTTGTTTGATGTAACGTTTTAATCACAGTAAAAAATGTAACAATTTGGCAAGCTCTAGCTCTGTCAGTGTTGCTCAAATTGAAAATTTTTTCAAATATTTCTGATTCAAAATTTAATAATAAATGTATTTGTTATTTAACATTTGTCGCTAGAACCTACCGCTTAGGAGCTATATTGTTTTGAATGAAATAAGTCACTTTTCATCTTCATTAAGTATTGTTTTGACACGCTCTAGCTCCGTTGGTGTTGCTCGGAACAAAAATTTTCTAAAGTTACTTTATCAGAAATTTAATAGAAAATAATTTTTTATTCTATAACATTTTTCGCTAGGACCTGCGGTTTAGAAGCTATATCAATTTGAATGGAAAAAGTCACATTTGAAACTCATATTTTCTCTCAACTTAGTTCATTTCGAATAATCATTGATTGTTAATATATTTTAATTAATTTTACTTTTTAGTTCTAAAATATAAATTAGGAAAATCAGTAGATTACTGATAGACATATCCATGATCTAGTGTTTTTCTTAACCAGGGAGAAATTGAGTTTTTTTTTTTTTTTTAACTAAATCTCTATTCACACTTGTCTATCAATATTATAAACAATGAGTGAATTTAATGAATTACTTCCTTTGAAGAATGGTGTCATAACTGGAGGGTCAAGATAAATCCTAGCAAATCCCAACGCATAACCTTCACCCTCCGTCGAAGACCTACATCATCCTGCCCTCCTGTATCCTTTAATGGTGTACCGCTAAATAATGTGGAAAATATATGATACCTTGGATTTCATCTGGACAAGAGATTTACCTGGAACTCTCATACAAGATTGAAAAGACAAGAAGCTGCACGTAGATTTCGACTGCTGCAACACTTACTTGACAAACGTTTAAATCTCCCGATTCACTATAAGAAACATGTCAATATGGCGATTATCAGACCTATTTGACGGTATAGAATTGTGGGGCTCCACTAAACCATCGAATTCTTCCGGCATCCAATCACTCCAATCCAAAATCCTTCGAAAAATCCTTAATGCTTCTTGCTTTGTCACAAATGAATTAATCCATAATGACCTTAATATCCCATATGTCGCCGATTTGGCACGAACCAGATACCTTTCCTTTCATAACAAACTTAACACTCATTTAAATCCACTTGTTGTACAACTCGCTTCCCATTACTTTCCTGGCAATCCTCTGAGGCGTCTGAAAAGAAGATGGCCTCGGGATCTTCTTTCTTTGTAAATATTTTATTAGAGTACTACCAATGGGTAGTTCCTCTACAAGTTTATTCATGTCATTATATCTCTTATATACCGCATATTTACTAGATGTGTTTTCTAATACAGCTGTAAATTTCTAATAATAAAATAATTTTTAAAAAAAGAAAAGAATTTAATGAAATGCTGGATTACTTGGCGTGAAAGGCATGAGGGGTAGTAGAACACTTCAGCACCTTCTCCAAACTTGTTTTTTTTTTTTTTTTTTTTTCTAACATAGCTCAGGAGATCCCTCATCCAATTTCTTTTCGGCCTTCTCCTGTTGTTGTATAAGTTGTGAATTTTGCCCATGCCGTTCATGAATCTATTGGGATTTCCATGTAATTTTTCGTGAGATAACTTTTAGAGTGCTTGTAGTTGTTCATTAACAGGTGGCACCCGAAGGCCAGTATGTGTCATTATTAGTGAATGGAACATGGCTTCACAGCGTACTACTGTTTTCAATTCCAGTAAAAGCTAAGAACAAAGCGGAATAATAAAATAGAAGATACAATATATAGTAAATAACATAGTAATAGTGGAAGAGCATGGACAGAAGAGCGCAAACAAAAACATATTGAATCCATGAGAGGTTTTTGGAAAAATAGAAGATTGAAAAGTGGGAACAAAACACCATGAACAAGTTTCAAGGCTCTCTTAACTGGGATTTAATGAAAAAAAAATATCATAAATAACATTAAATATATCTAAAATAATAATGATAACAGTAAACATTGATAAACTTTCAGACAAAATGAGAAAGAGAAGAATTGATTTATATAGACACATCCTCAAAATGAACTCAAATAGGCTAACCAGAAACGTTTTTTATTAATTTTGCAACAAAATGACCAAACCAAATTAGTTTAAGGAAACAAAGAAGGACTCCGTAAATGTAAACGTACTTCGTATTACAGAAAATATGCTCACAGACAAAAGTGCAAACAATAACCAAAGAAATAAAAAGAGAGGTTCCATTTCAAAATCAAAACGAAACGAACAATCTAAATCTCAGAAGAGGAGAAGAAAGCCAGATCAGAAAGAATGAAGCAATACCGGGTTAAAAGAAAGACAAAGAGATTTCAGAAATGATTGGTCCAACGTACTCCATAGTCGGGTGAAACGAAAAAAATAAAAATATTAAAAGCGTATGGAAAATTTCTGTAATTATAAAAAATGAAACAAATATTTGTTTGTAAGAGAATTGTGGTGGTCATATCATGACACCACAAAGAATTGAGAAGAAAAAGATAGAAGTGACGTTGCCTTCCTATACACATGTGTTTTAAGAATATTAACCAATTTATTCTGAGTTTAATAATTGTATTTGTTTATTAAATATAATCAGCCTCTTACAGTTTCATTATAGTTATTCTGAGTATTCCAAAGAATAATCGATGTATTGTAATTACATAATTAGGCATCCCAAAAGTATTGCCAACGTCAGCGGTATCAATCGGTAACTAAGCATCTTCTTTGGCATATCGATTTTCGATTTCGATAGTTTTATTCAGAATCGGCGGAATCTATTGCGTTGAATCCATCTTCATTCATGATGTCTACATACTGATTATGTCAGAGAGAGAATCTATACAAATTCTGTGTAGGATTGTCTCTTGAGCTGTTGCATAAACATAGTGAAACCGCTTAGCATTCACTAAATTTCAAAATTTTCATCGCTACTGATTTAAAATATACATCAATGCAGGACCGAACATAGAATAAGATAGTGGAGAATCTTTTCGGAATGCCAACTCAAAATCCATAATTCATAGGACTCGCCGGGATGAGCCCGTCACAGGAATCGGCTCATTTGAATATGATTATGTAAATATAATTAATTGAGAAGATGAGCGAAGAGCTCTCTTGTGATTAGCCTTACTATCTTATGCTAATGTGTCAACCTCGGGTGAAAGAAATGGCTTGGCCTTGTGAGAGGTGTCGGTCTTGTGAAGTTGATGAGACAACCGATGGCTTTGGAATATCAACAACTTAATAATCCCCATCCTACGTTGAACAGGCTGTTATTAAACAGTTTGATTCCATAATTTTTTTTTTTTAAATAAAGAAAATACAGTAAAATCTCGATATGAGTCATTCCATCATTTTATCGGAATTTGGACACTGTAATTCAATTAGAAAAAAGTTCTGTGCAAAAAAAACAAAAAAAAAAAACATTTTTCTTAATAAACTTCTTTATAATTGTGTATTAATGGTATGAGTGAAAAATCCCTTCATAGAGTGTAGTCTATATGCACATTTATGATCATAATAGTAATCTTGAAAGAGAGGAAAACTGAGAGGGTGTGTGGGAAATAGAAAATAATCACCATTCAACTTATAAAATATAAATAGTACAAAAGAATTGTCAATGAGTATGAGATCAACTAGTCAATAAAAAGCTATTAGTAAACAATAAATAAACATATAAACGAATAACATGAAAAAATAAATTAAGACATTATAATGTATATACCATATTTATTTTTATTTTTATTACATTCCGCATCTACTCACATGAGTCATTAGCGTGTATATTTAGACTTTTATATTTATATATATATAAAGTCCTTTTTTATCTTATTTTACTTACAGTTTTTCTATTGAAGTCTATTTCCCTCACTTTTGGTGTAACAGAAACAGAAATGAGGGAAATAGAATTTTGAGTTTGATTTAAGATTAACAATATCACGGGCATTTAAAAAAAAAAAAAAAAAAAAAAAAAAAAAAAAAAAAAAAAAAAAAAAAAAAAAAAAAAAAAAAAAAAAAAAAAAAAAAAAAAAAAAAAAAAAAAAAAATGGAACTCTGAACTGCATGGGAAACATATTCTTCAATGCAAAGAAAAAAAGAATCGAACTTATCTTCTATGAAAATATGAGGGAAATAAAATTACGAATGACCCGATTCGAACACTTGATTTGACACAAACTTGGGACTACTAACAAAGTAAATTTATTATAAGTTAGGTTACCTTCAGTTTGGTGGGAATCTCCTGCAATGTTGCCAGCCTGAAATATAATGGAATGAATCTTGACTATGCTTTGGCAGGCTTTTAAAAAAAAAAATATGAGGGAAATAGATTGAACCTATGGGGCACAAGCATTATAATTCATTCTTGTTACTGTATGAAATTAGTCGGAGTTTCAATTCTAAAATACAATTTATTGCAAATAACCAGAGGTAGTAGGAAAAAATTAAGTTCAGAATTTTTTCGAATTTAACGTTACCAACTAATGTTAAAGGACACGTGATTGAAATAGATTTTGACGTTTTGAATTTAAATTTAACATTGAAAACAAATCAATGCTGTGGACAAGAAACGTTCAGGGCAGAATTAGGTGTTAACACTTTAAGAGAATGTTAGTCAAAAAATACCTACCTCAGCCATGCCCCACCCACAAGCTGGCTACTGTCAAAATATGGCCAAAACAATTTCATCATGCATCTCACAGGATCACGCAACTAATTGACATTTTTTCTAAGAAACGATTGTGGAAGGCACTAGAAGCAAATGTTTGACAAAAATTGAAATAAAAATTATTGTTTTGCGAAATTATCGATTTTAAATAACGTATATCTCGAAAGCAGTTGGAATTACAACTAATATGTATAAAAATAATTTTATAGGAAATTTAACTCGCTTTAATTTGGACTAGGAATATATTTTTATAGAGTGCACCGTTTCCGAGATATAATCCGAAAACCCGAAATTGGGACCTTCTTCCCTCCGTCCACCGTTAGCTCACCTTCCAAGAGCGGGGACTTTTAGTATGTCTACCTTCTAACCACTCCTAACTAAGCCCTGAGGTCAAAATTAATCGCACATTTCATGCACTCCACAGAATGTTTACTGACTAGACTATAGCATCAATAATGAAATAAATTATTTTAGAAAATATATTTACAGAAATTGTTTTTTGTAATTTATTATTATTAATTGTGGGGTCTTTATGTCTAGTTAATATTGCAGTATCATCAGCGTATGTTGCATCATTAACTCTTCAACACCACTTAACAATACTACAAGACTGGTTCAAACAATGGAAAATAAAACTAAACTACACCAAATCACAGCACATAACCTTTACACTCAGACAAGACACTTGTCCACCTGTCTTCATCGACAATCAACCCATACCACAAACAAACGAAATTCATTACTTAGGACTTACATATGATAGAAGAATGACCTGGGGCCCACACGTAAAACAAAAACGTCTCAATCTAACCAAGAGATTAAAACTTCTGTATCCAATGCTTCATGAACGGTCGACATTAAAACTCCGACAACGACTGAATACATACACTTACTTACTTAAACCCATATGGACATACGTCACACAAATATAGGGGACTGCAAAAATACGCACCTTAAAAAAATACAAATATTCCAATCAAAATTACTCAGGCTTATCACGAAATCACCTTGGTACATTTTAAAACTCACACTTCACACTGATTCAGAAATACCCACAGTAAAGGAACATATACATGGCCTTTATAGACGATTTCAGGACCGACTTCATGGACATAACAACATACTCATTAATGACATGGCCACGACTGACATACCTGGAAATACTCTCAGAAGGCTTAAAAGAAGCTTGATAAGAGATTTGCTCAAATAAATCTCTTTAATCCATGCCAGGAGGAGGTACTATTGAGTACTAGCCTCACACACGCATACAAGGCCTGTAGTATTCAATTTCATCACATTCACTGATTGTTACCCTAATAATACTTGTGAATTAAAATCTGAAAGAGAAAAAAAAATTATAAAAAAAAATATTAATAATGACGTTCTATTTGTTCTGGACAATTATGATCCTGTACAACTAATTAGTTTATAGTTCAAAAAATAAAATTTTGAAAATATAACAATACAATATAACATAATATAAAACGTACTATGCTTCATTATGACCCTTGACTAAGAGCTTATACCTGCCAATAAAACAATATAATGTGAAAACAAGAATGTCCTTGGGACGCTTCAGAAAATTTACGACGCAGTATAATCGATATTAGCAGGGACAGGAGCGAGCCGTAATAAAAAGGCCATATCGATAGTAGAGACGGCGTATAGATTCCATTAGCCAAGAACAAACGGGGAGATAACACGAGCGGTGCTAACTCAGCCTAATCTCCCCGAGGCCTTAGAAGCCTTTTAATCAAAAAGCTGTCCGTGTTTTCGGCACCCCGAGAGCTAAGGCGCTTTCCCTGTTCGTCGGGGTAATGTATGCTCCTCCTCTGGTCGATTTGCATAGCCGTTCCTCTAGCGGGGGTCCCCGAAGTTGGAGGCCGTGGGGTATCCGAGTCTGGTTTGGTCCGGCGGAGCTTAGCTGATTTCATGGCGACGAACTGCTAAGTTAGCCTGAACTCTAAACCCCCTTATGCCTAAAGAGGCAAGGAAGAGGAAAAAAAAAAAAAAAAAAAAAGAAACAAAAAGTTAGTCTGAACTCATACAGTCCAGTCAATGATTCCTGAAATGAAGAATTTTGAGTGCATGGGATATGCGATAATTTTTGACTTCATAGCTTCGTTAGAAGTAGTTAGAAGGTAAACATAATAAAAGTCCCCGCTCCTGGGGGGTGAGCTAACGATGGGGAGGGGGCGTAGAATTTCAATTTGGTTTTTCGATTATATCTCGGAAAAGGTGGACTCTAGAAAAAAAATGTTATGAATAAAAAATGACAGAAGCTTACATTTGCTATATAATAGCTTCTATAAACATTTGTCGAAGTTCAAACGGTTTTCGAGAAACAAGTTATTGAAAATCGATAACTTTCGAAGAAAAAAAATGTATTCCTCACTTTTTGACACGCAGCTGTTTCTTGTATCTTTCGCGATCGTTTCTAAGAAAATTTGTCAAAATCAAAGTCCTAAAGCATTAAATTAACATTAATTTTATATTTATGTTTCTGGCACTTAAAGCATATGTTTGACAAAAAGTGGGGTAAGATTTGTTTTTTTCCCGAAAATCATCAATTTTCAATAACGTAAACCTCGAATACCGTTGGAATTTGGAAGACTCCCTCTTCCCTGTCCGTCAGGCCTGCCGTATGACATTCTTTGGGAACTATTTGTTCTTGCATTTTTTCAACGTGACCGAGTCACTTATCGTCCTTTTTTGGCGTAAGTGACTATGTCGATATCTTCATAGAGTGTATTCAGCTCTCTATTTGGGCGGATCCTCTATTATTATAATTAATTTTATAGGAAATTTAATTAGCTTTACGTTGGATTTGAAACATATGTTTCTAGAATCCACGATCTTCGAGATATAATCGAAAATCCCCAAAATGGGACCTTCTCCCAACATTGATTCTGACATTTTTTCTTAGAAACAATCACCGAAAGCACTTGAAGCAAATGTTTGACAAAAAGAGAGGTAAAAACTATTTATTTTTCAAAATTATCGTTTTTAAATAACGTACATCTCGAAAACCGTTGGAAGTTTGACAAATGTGTATATTAAAAATTGTATAGGAAATGTAATTAATTTCAATTTTTATTCGAAATTTATTTTTCTAGAATCCACCGTTTTCGAGATATAATCGAAAATCCTCAAAATGGGACCTTCTCTTCTCCCCCCTCACCGTAGGCTTATCCCCAGGGGCAGAGACTTTTAGTATGTTTACCTTCTAATTTCTCATAACGAAGCTATAAAGTCAAAAATTGTCGCATATTTCTCTCCACATGTGTTTATTGACTGGTCTATTAGTGGAAAGAGGAAATCAGCAAAAAAAAAAAAAAAAAAAAAAAAAAAAAAAACGAGAACGTAATTGAAACGGATAGGATTCAAGCAAATACAATTCAATCATCAGTTGCATATTTTATAATCAATCATCGTACCCAAAGTATTGCACAATAAAATTTACTCTTATATTATTCTTAGGGAACAAGTTGTCCCAGAAAGATATTTATTTTCTTTTTTTTTTTTCTTTATAAACTTCGATAACTTATAAAATTTTCCTTATAAACTTTTTCGAAGATAGTCTCCAAACGAAATATAAAATTCGTCATGAGTGGGGGAGAGGGGGTGACGAAATAAAAAAAAAGAATAAAGTAAATAAAAAAATTGAATGTAAAAACAAACAGATGCACGGGAGTGATGTGGTAAAAAAAAAGCTAAAAACACTTGCCGCATATCAGCTGGAAATATCTGATTCACATTGCTGCTCGAGATAGTCTCCAAAATAAGTATAAAATCATCTGTATAAATGTAGGCGTATTTTTTAGTGACAAACCAAATAAGGCGGTTTAAATATTAGATGAGTAGCAAGGGAAAATATGAATTACATACGTATATAATTTTATTATTTATAGTTGCCAATTAAAAAAAAAAAACCTGACGAATTAAAGAATAAGACGAATTATCGAGTGACGAAATAACGAGTTTCCACTGTATTCTGTTTACAGTTTCACTAAAACCGTGGGCTATTTTTTTTTTTTTTTTTTTTTTTTTCTCTGATTCTCCAACTTTATTAACATAGGAATAAAGAAACACAAAATAATAATCCAGAAGGAAGGATCTTGTTTTGCCTTCTTGGTATTTTAGGATCAGTTTGTCTCTTGATTCTTGTGCCTCAGTTGACTGTATGTTCTTCCATTGTGGAGGAATCACTCTGTTGTGAGTACCTTAGCCTAAGTGTAAAGTATCCAGTGTTATTTAGGAAACAGAAACTCATATGTTCTAAGAAATCTCTGTATTTATTTTTTTAATTTACTACTCCAAACAACTAATACATCTACTAAATGTGAATATCCTGAGATCATCTACATCTTATCAGGTCAATGGAACAGAGGGTTAAAGGGAATATAATGGGAAACAACTTGAGAGACTAGTAGATTCAATGGCTAATGAATTTACTATTAAAGGATAAGTAACTGGTCTAGGCTAAACTAGGAATCAATTAACATTAAGGCCTTTACGGATTTGTATAAGTGCAACAAGGTTAAGAGTATTGTGTATATAATAGATTTTGAACTGCAACGAAGGATTTTAAACTGCAAGGATTAGATAAAAAATGAATCGTTTGATTTAGTTGAGCTCCCAAGCTCAGTTATGTATTCAGATTCATTTCTTCTTCTTACGAGTTCGGCCATCTGTGGAACACGCTCAACATTTCACTCTTGCTCTTCCGCTGAAATGATGCTTTCTTCTTTCATCTGACCACCGTCTATTAATTTGTGTTTTAATCATTTCCGGTACTTTGATCCAGTTGACTGCTGTCCGAAATTGGTCTCTATCCAACATTGAATTCCACTGTACATTTGCCAACCTCATATCCTCCTTTACCATCCTTATCCATATATTCTTTTTCTGTTTTTGGAGGCTGTGTTGGAAAATTTTATTCATCTGTCTTCCTTCTTCTATTCGCATAAAATGGCCACAAAACGTCAATCTATGTTTCCTTATTGCATTACTCAACCTTTCGATGTTTCGATATAATTCCGTATTACTTTTTAGTTTAAAACCTTCTACAGTCTTTCTTGGTCCTAATATTTTTCTCTCATTTTTCTATATTTTTAATTTCTCCCTTTTTGTTGAGAAACAAGCATTCAGAGGCATATAAGCTTTTAGGACGAACAACTACTTTATAATGACGCAATCTTGCAAGATTTGCTGCTTTATCTAAACCATTATATTGAATTACTTCACCTAAATTCATTATTATTGTTAGATAAATTTATTATTATATGAAATCTTTATTGGAAAAAATATAAATATAACAGTAGACATGTATTCTAACCATAGTCATCTTGTTCAGCGTTGATTGGATCTTGACTGAGAGAGCAGCAGTGAGATTTCTTTGAGCCTGGCTTCTCTTCTTGTAATATTAGGAAATGAATTCATGTTATTGTATTCAATTTATTTTTTTTTTCTCAATACTTTAGTTTGTTTCTTTATTATATTATTATTCTTGTTTATTATATTTTCATATTTATTATATTTAGTATATTTTTCAGTAAATAGTCTTTTTGTACAATATTTGTATTTTTGTTGTAATTTATTTTTATTGTACTTATTGTTTGAATAGATTTATTAAATTAAAATTTGTATTGCATATTACTAAGACTAAATCTTATTTTTAGTTTTACATTCTTCTTTTATTTTAATTTATCCAATATTGAAGTATACTATGACATGTGTCTTTATCTTGCAAACTTGTTAGTTATAAAGGTTATTCTTCATTTCATTATTTTATCAATCAATCTTTTATTGATAAAGTATTAAAATCTGCCACAAAGTGGGCAATAAGTAATATGGACGGCTTAATGAATCCATTATCATTGTTGTTTTTTTAATATGCACTCTATTATAAATAATTTATTTTTTTTTTAAATACACTGTTTACATCAAGAAAAATGCTGTTATTACTAATAAATGCTGTATTTACCACATAGCGATCATCAAAGCTTGACTGTTGACTATTATAGCAACAAATGAGAGAGATGTAGCTCCCACTGCTAATAATACCGAGAACACCATGTTTCATTTTGCTAATTGAAGTAATGTAGGTACAGTAGGCAGTGCCCAATAATTTACTGATTTTCCCAATTAACATTTTGGAATTAAAAGCAAATTAGTCAACAATGAGAGAGATGTAGCTCCCACTGCTAATAATACCGAGAACACCATGTTTCATTTTGCTAATTGAAGTAATGTAGGTGCAGTCCTGTCATAGTTCCAATGGTATTAGTGATTATTAACCATTCCTGAGAACAGGCTGCAATATTGTTATGCCTATAAAACTTAACTCAAAAGTCAATTCACTGCAACTAGTATATTTAATAGCTGTTTACATTAAACATATAATTAATGAAAATATAATTAACAGCCGGATGACTAAGATTAAACGTAAAAAATATTAATTCCTACCTGATTGGGAAAAACAATATATTAGGATATGTCTATTTATAATTTACTGATTAAATAATAAATAATAAACTAAATAATAGTCCCAAAAGTGCTACAAGCTGTCGTAAAATCATTGTTTACAAAATCATTAATCATTTTAATATTCTTATATTTAAAAGATGACAAGGCTTTCAAACTTTCCTATTTAATGACTATACTAAAATTCAGTCTCTTAGCATAAATTAATGCCCTAATGTCTCAATAAACTGGACTCCGCGGTTATAGAGGACAGGGGAAGGAGACAAATATCCTTTACGCCTCCAATTTGAATACATTATCGATAGTGGGCAGGATTCGAACAATGGCCGGAGTCGATAGCCGCTTCATTAGAGTCACTTTAATTCGGCCATTACCGCGGGATATTTTAATAGCTCGGCGGACGTCTTGTTTAGAGGAGACCAGTTACGGCGAGCTTTAAGGGGGTACCTAACCCTTCATTGGTTCCTGAAATTACCGCATGAAAGATTGTTTCATTAGGAGCGCTAAGGTGTTAGAGTTTGCGCTATAAATGGGTAATTACGAAATTCTTTAAGTATTTAGGTCGTATACTCTTAAGTAAAGTATAGTTTACTTTTAATTCGTATAATAAACTCTTAATTACTTCCAAGAAGAACTGATCTTAAAGGAAAAGAAACTACTAACAATTTCTAATGGACTATAGAAAACTCCGGGTCTAAAAGTGGTACCTAAATATTTAGTGGTTGATAAAGAAGGCCACAAAGCGGTAGTTAGCAGATATATCCGTCCAGATTGTGCTGTATATAATAATGCCAAATTAATATTAATATTCATAATTATTATTTGAAGGGGCCAGTGCGAAAAACGTTGATGTCCATTTTTTGTCGGATTTGAGTCAATGGAAGCTTTCAACCCACTTACGACTAAACATTAGATCGTTTATTCGTTTCAGGGGAAGAGTCTTTTAGATCACCCAAATAATGGTTATTGAAATTTTTGTGTCCCGGGGAAGAAACGTTTCGGTCCGGGAGCATTGGTAGAAGGGACCTCAATGTCCACGATGCAAGGTTTCTTCCGAAATGGCTCTCATTGTCCAATGAAATGGCTCTAAAGTCCAAACAAAGGTTGTTTGTTCAACACAAAACATCTAATTGTACCTTTTCAGTCATATTCCGTTTATCAATTAGTTACATTTATTCCATGCGATCATTTCACAAAGGAAAATAATTTTGAGTCAATTTCAGGGTACAGGGAAAATTAATGGAATAAAAAGCCGAGTTTAAGAAAAAAAAAAAAAAAAACTGGCCTCAAAATACAACGTGGAGAAGATTCAATGTTTCAAACGTGGACGCTGTACCTATCCGGAATGTACAGAAAAACATGAGACATGCGAACGAGAACAGTCATAATTATCAAAGATCAACCGAAGTTTATATTACACAATAGCTTATATTTTGGTGCCTTAATTGAGTCTACGATTCATGAAAAGCCGATGAATGAATAAAAAGCTTATGATCTTTCTGATAGTTCTCGTTTGCAAGTTAGTCCAGTAAACATATTGTAGAGTGCATGGAATATGCGGTAATTTTTGACTTCATAGCTTCGTTAGGAATAGTTAGAAGGTAAACATACTAAAAGTCCCCACCGCTGGGGGGTGAGCTAACGGTGGGGGGGGGGGGAGAAGTTTAATAATATCTCGATAACGGTTGACACTAGAAAAATATGTTTCAAATAAACATAAAAGCTAATTAAATTTCCTATAAATTTGTCGTAATTCTAACAGCTTACGAAATATATGTCACCTCACTTTTTTCAAACTTTTGCTTCTATTACGTACCACAATCGTTTCTCAGAAAAAACGACGGAATCAAAATTGTAGAGCATTAAATTTACTTTAATTTCATATATACATTTCTGGTATTTGTTTTAAATGTTTAACAAAAAGTGAGGTAAACATTTTTTTTATTTCTAAAAGTTTCGATTTTTAATAACTTATATATCGAAATCCGTTGGAATTTCTACGAACACGTATATAATTAATTTTATAGGAAATTTAATGAGCTTTAATTTTGATATGCTACATATTTTTCTGGAGTCCACCGTTTTCGAGATATAATCGAAAAACATAATTGGGACCTTCTCCTCTCCCCCCACCTTTAGCTCACCACCCAGGGGCAGGGACTTTTAATATATTTACCATCTAACTATTCCTAACGAAGCTGTGAAATCAAAAATTATCGTATATTTCATGCAATCTACATCCCTCATTTCGGCTCTCTTTATCTGGGGTCGCACTTCCCTGAAAAAAACTCGTTTATTGATACTCATTCCGAAACTAATTGTTCGATCCAAAATTTCTATTTTTTATCTGAAAGCTCCTTAAATTTTTAATAAGAACCTATAAATGAAATTTTGATTATGTCAGGTTATACACTCAAACCAGCCCACAGAATTTGTGAATATCGTCATACTTTGCTAAAACCTACATATTTAGCGTTCAGGTTTGGGTGTATTACGTGATATAATCAAAATTTCATATATAAGGCCTGATAGTAAATTTTACCAGATTTTAGTTGAAAAAAATAAATTTCAGATCTGACAAATAGTTTCGGCGTTATGATGAAAACTATGCCAAAAAAACTTGGACTTAAAATAGTAAGCGGCTTTTAACATGCTGGTATGGGTATTTAATGGGACTTGATCAAAATTTCATATATAGGTTCTTATAGTAAATTTAAGGAGCTTTTAGATAAAAAATAGAAATTTGGATCGAAAAATCAGTTTCAGAATGAGTAACAATAAACGTGTTTTTTTAAGAGAAGTGCGACCCCAGATAAAGGGAGCCGAAATAAGAGGTGTAGAGTCCATGAAATGTGCGATAATTTTTGACTTTATAGCTTCGTTAGGAGTAGTTGGAAGGCAAACATACTAAAAGTCCCCGCCTCTAGGGGGGTGAGCTAACGGTGGGAGGGAGGGGAGAAGTTTAATTTTTTTTTGGTCTTTCAATAATATCTCGATAACTGTTAACTCTAGAAATATATGTTTCAAATAAACATAAAAGCTAATTAAATTTACTATAAAATTTTTAAAATATAAATTTGTCGTAATTCTTTTTGTTTTTCGACTACATCTCGAAAACGGTGGACTCTAGAAAAATATGTAGCATATCATAGTTAAAGCTCATTAAATTTCCTATAAAATTAATTATAAACGTGTTCGTAGAAATTCCAACGGAGTTCGATATATAAGTTATTAAAAATCGAAAAGGTTTTAGAAATAAAAAAAAAATGTTTACCTCACTTTTTGTTTCGTACACATTTAAAGCAAATACCAGAAATTTAAAACATATGAAATTAAAGTAAATTTAATGCTCTACAATTTTGATTCTGACGTTTTTTCTGAGAAACGATTGTGGTACGTAATAGAAGCAAAAGTTTGACAAAAAGTGAGGTGACATATATCTCGTAAGCTGTTAGAATTACGACAAATTTATAGGAAATTTAATTAGCTTTTATGTTTATTTAAAACATATTTTTCTAGTGTCAACCGTTATCGAGATATTATTAAACTTCTCCCCCCCCCACCGTTAGCTCACCCCCCAGTGGTGGGGACTTTTAGTATGTTTACCTCCTAACTATTCCTAACGAAGCTATGAAGTCAAAAATTATCGCATATTCCATGCACTCTACAATATGTTTACTGGACTAACTTGCAAACGAGAACTATCAGAAAGATCATAAGCTTTTTATTCATTCATCGGCTTTTCATGAATCGTAGACTCAATTAAGGCACCAAAATATAAGCTATTGTGTAATATAAACTTCGGTTGATCTTTGATAATTATGACTGTTCTCGTTCGCATGTCTCATGTTTTTCTGTACATTCCGGATAGGTACAGCGTCCACGTTTGAAACATTGAATCTTCTCCACGTTGTATTTTGAGGCCAGTTTTCGTTTTTTTTCTTAAACTCGGCTTTTTATTCCATTAATTTTCCCTGTACCCTGAAATTGACTCAAAATTATTTTCCTTTGTGAAATGATCGCATGGAATAAATGTAACTAATTGATAAACGGAATATGACTGAAAAGGTACAATTAGATGTTTTGTGTTGAACAAACAACCTTTGTTTGGACTTTAGAGCCATTTCATTGGACAATGAGAGCCATTTCGGAAGAAACCTTGCATCGTGGACATTGTGGTCCTTCTACCAATGCTCCCCCCGGACCGAAACGTTTCTTCCCCGGGACACAAAAATTTCAATAACCATTATTTGGGTGATCTAAAAGACTCTTCCCCTGAAACGAATAAACGATCTAATGTTTAGTCGTAAGTGGGTTGAAAGCTTCCATTGACTCAAATCCGACAAAAAATGGACATCAAAGTTTTTCACACTGGCCCCTTCATATAATAATTATGAATATTAATATTAATTATAAATAAAAAAAATGTTTACCTTACTTTTTGTTAAACATTTGAAGCAAATACCAGAAATGTATAAATGGAATTAAAGTAAATTTAATGCTCTACAATTTTAATTCTGACATTTTTTCTGAGAAACGATTGTGGAACGTAAGAGATGCAAAAGTTGACAAAAAGTGAGGTGACATTTGTTTTTTTCCGAAAATCACCGATTTTCAATAACGTATATCTCGAAAACCGTTGGAATTTTTACGGATTCGTATAAAATTAATTTTATAGGAAATTTAATGAGCTTTAACTATGATATGCTACATATTTTTCTAGAGTCCACCGTTTTCGAGATGTAGTCGAAAAACAAAAAGAATTACGACAAATTTATATTTTAAAAATTTTATAGTAAATTTAATTAGCTTTTATGTTTATTTGAAACATATATTTCTAGAGTCAACAGTTATCAAGATATTATTGAAAGACCAAAAAAAATTAAACTTCTCCCCTCCCCCCCCACCGTTAGCTCACCCCCTAGCAGCGGGGACTTTTAGTATGTTTACCTTTTAACTACTCCTAACGAAGCTATAAAGTCAAAAATTATCGGATATTCCATGCACTCTACACCCCTCATTTCAGCTCCCTTTATCTGGGGTCGCACTGTTTATTGTTACTCATTCTGAAACTGATTTTTCGATCCAAATTTCTATTTTTTATCTATGTGTCATGTTATTCTATACATTCTGGAAAGGTATTGCATCCGCGTTTGAAACTCTAATTCTTCTACACAGTGTATTGTCAGGCCAGTTTTCATATTTTTATTACACTCGGCTTGTTATTGCATTCATTAAAAAAAAAAAAAAAAAAAAAAAAAAAAAAAAAAAAAAAAAAAAAAAAAAAAAAAAAAAAAAAAAAAAAAAAAAAAAAAAAAAAAAAAAAAAAAAAAAAAAAAAAAAAAAAAAAAAAAAAAAAGAAAAAAAAAAAAAACAAAAAAACAAAAAAAAAAAAAAAAAAAAAAAAAAAACAAACAACAAAAAAAAAAAAAATGCACCGTTAATTTATAATTAAGCGTTAACTTAACATAAACGACGATGCTAAGCCCATCGTGCAATGGCCCATTTTTAATCACGTTGTGTAAATACAGAGATGTGCAACACCTCAAGCAGTTTTTACAAAGCGCGGATTCAAGAAATTTCTTCTCCAACTTACGAGCAGACATAGATGAAGCGGACAGAAATGAGAATAGAAAACATGGATGATTTGGCAATAGCCGCTGGTGACTAGAACTACTTGGAACGAAATGTTCTTGTCCAGAGGATTTATGGAAATGCTCTATTAATAAACGTTATTTTGTAAGAATTTCAATTTTCCTCACAAAATTCTATGCAATAAACAATGTTTGAACTTGGTTATTTTTTTAAAACAAATTTCGTTATCCAAATCTTATTAGCTAGTCAATGGTAAACTTTATTTTGCTGTTTTCACAAAATACATACAAATGGACATAAACACTTTTTTCCCCTGGACCCTTCATGTATTAAAAGCTTTAGGGTGAGTAGCACTTTAGGGGCTGCCTTTTAAGAAGGATTTACAATTAGAATATATTAATTTTTGCTATGAGCCCTTTACCTGCAATGCCCCGTAAAATTTTCTTTAAACAAGAAATACAAAGGTTAGTTCGAGGGGATATAATCCTATTTAAGAGGTATTAAGGATGGTTCATATTACTATTTTAATCATTCTATTTTTACAAAATTTAATTTATTCCAATATTCGGAACCTAAGTTTTTCTTTTTGTCATATTTCTATTACAATTTTGTATACTCAATGAACAGACCTAGTTAATTTTTCAGGGACTACAACAAATAGAATCTAAAATTATCCCAAAGCATTGATTTATACCTTATTTTTCTATCATAATGTTTGTTTTTTGATTTGGATATGTTTTGGGAAGGCTCTGTACTTTTTTGCTGTAAACTTTTTTTCACCCTCATTTTATTGGTGTTGCTCGCGTCGAAGATTTTAGGACATATTCTTAGCAGAAATTAATTTCAGAATATGTTTTGGAAATACACTATTCATAAACATAAAGGAAGGCAAGGAAAAAATGGCAAAAGTCTCGTATGCCAAAAGCAAAAACTGAATGGAATAGATTAGCAGCTAAGCTTCGGAAGGCAATCCAAGAAATAAAAAATGAAACATTCAACAACTTTTTGAGTGAACTGATTAATGATAATAGTACTAACAAGGGGACGTTTGCAGTTGTAACTCACAGATTAGAATGCGGATTTTTGTGTGGGTAGTAGGGACCTATAATAGTGCAAAACTAGAGTTATAGCCGCCAATGAGCATTAGGAGCCGAGAAAAAAAAAATATGAAAATCACGTATTATTTTTTTCTCAGCTCTCAGTCAAGATAGAGAAATGATTCTTTCACGTTTAATTGCACTTATGTATGCTATTAGATACAAAGATACTTTTGTTATGCTCAAGACACTATCCGGCTTTAGGGTGCTCAAAAATGACAAAATTCCAAGGCAATCCGCTGTAAATCAGTAGAAACTTTTTTTCATGAGCAACTGACCTCAAATCTCAATTAAGCACACCATAAAACCCTTATATGTGAAATTTTATCAAAATAAAAAAATATTGATTTTTTTACCCCTTTCGAGGAGGTTAAAATTTTGAAGTTGGGATTTCATCAACATTTTCTACCGGCCATAACAACAGCTGTGTTCAACCGATTACAACAGTAATAGCAGCACTAGAATCAGAATACATTCTGCTTTCTATTCATGCGTCTAACATTGGATTTACTTCCGATTTTAGTGGACAAAAACTGATGTGAATGAAAAAATCCGAGGTCTGCTATAACTTGAGATATCTCAATAAGGGGAAATCCTGCGACCTCCGAATTAAGGCTAAACTATGCAGTTTTAATGCTTCTAGATGACCTTAAAATTTTGTCTAAATCGGTTGCGAAATATGTGAGATAGCGCAAATTATTTACATTTTTTCAGAAATTGACAGCAGTTGTTATGGCCAGTAGAAAATGTTGATGAAATCTCAACTTTAAAATTTTAACCTCCTCGAAAGGGGTAAAAAATCAATATTTTTTTATTTTGATAAAATTTCACATATGAGGGTTTTATGTGCGCTAAATCGAGATTTAAGGTCAGTTGCTCATGAAAAAAAGTTTCCACTGATTTACAGCGGATTTCGTTGGAACTTTGTCATTTTTGAGCACCCTATAGCCGGATAGTGTCTTGAGCATAACAAAAGTATTTTTATATCTAATAGCATAACTGCAATTAAACGTGAAAGAATCATTTCTCTATCTTGACTGAGAGCCGAGAAAAAAAACAACAACGTGATTTTCATATTTTATTATTTTCTCGGCTCCTAATGCTCATTGGCGGCTATAAATCTAGTTTAGCACAATTATAGGTCCCTATTACCCACACACAGATCGGCTTTCAAATCTGTGAGTTACAACTGCAAACGTCCCTTTGTGAGTATTCACTCTGGAAGGCAACTAATACCTATAAGAGATCAATATTACAGGCTGCACCATTGAAGGATACCAATAACATATGGATTAAAGATAATCAAAGCAAAGTTCAAGTCTTCGCTCGCTACCTTGTGGAAATTTTCTCTCCGCATAATAGTGAAGTGGAACTTTCCGATGAAGAACCACTTGCGGAAATGAATATTAACTTTCCACCAGTCACCATCAAAGAAGTAAAAAATACTATTAAACAAGAAATCACTAAAAAGAAAGCGCCCGGGTATGATCTCATCACAGGAGAAATATTAAAAAATCTTTCACGAAAGGCTATAATTAAAATAACGACAATAATAAATGTCTAGCTACGTTCCGCAGATGTGGAAGATTGCAGAAGTCATCATGATCCCAAAACCAGGAAAGCCACCTCAAGAGGTAACCTCGGACTGTCCCATATCTTTATTACCAGTATTGTCAAAACTCTTCAAGAAGTTGCTCCTCAAGAGATTAATGCCCCTCATCGAAGAAAGAAAATTGATACCTGATCATCAGTTTGGCTTTCGGCAGAAATATTCAACGACATATTCTTAGCAGAAATTAATTTCAGAATATTTTTCGCTATATAACATCTCTAGGACCGTCCGTTTAGGAGATGTATTAGGTTTAATGAAAAAGTTAAATTAGAATTTTTTCTCAACTTTTTTTATGTCGAATAATCATTGATTTTTAATTTAATTT
Source organism: Euschistus heros (assembly GCA_003667255.2). NCBI lineage: Eukaryota > Metazoa > Arthropoda > Insecta > Hemiptera > Pentatomidae > Euschistus > Euschistus heros. The sequence continues at coordinate 1,031,941 of RCWM02000079.1, read as the reverse complement.
AAAAAAAAAAAAATAAGGGAACGCTTGAGAGCGACATCAAAGGAAAGATAAAGAAAGGAATAAATCTGATTGTCATGATGAACTCGGTACTGTGGAGCCCAAATGTTTCACTAGAAACCAAAAAGAGGATTTTTCACTCCTTTTTAGAAGGAGTGAACCTTTATGTTACAGAAACGTGGGTGGTTGGAACGAGAGATCAACAGAGGCTACAAGCTGTCGAAATGGATTTTTGGAGAAGAAGCTGTCGCATTTACAGGATTCAAAGGATACCTAATTCTGCCATATATATGAATATGAATAAACGTTAAGGCAAAAAAAAAAATATATAGTTCACACCATTGAAAACAAACTGCGGTACGGCCATCTAAGAAGAATGGGAAGATGGCCAAAGAAAATATTTAACTAGATCCCGGAAGAAAGACGAAAAAGAGGCCGCCCAAGGAAAACATAGGTTCAAGGAGTTAATATAAGAAAACAATTTTAAGTAATTTGATATCTTATACGTATTTTATTATGTTTTTATCGCTCTAATGAATGTCAGGTTATTACTTTAATTTATCAATTCGATTTTCCGTCACGGCTAACGAGGGATCCATTACAATCGTTGGACGTTTTCTCTACTCGATCTTGGTAAATAATCGATTAGCGACATTATAATTACAGACAGGGCAATGCAAATAGAATCCGTGCCGCATGCGCCCGCCATTCCTCACGAACTGTATAATTATTAGCTCCTAGTTTGTTTTTATCGAAGGCAATATGGCGAAATTTATTTGACTTGGCAACTTTTGAATAAACAATTCATAGCGAGATAGCGTGTCTTTATTAGGCCTTGATCAATTCTGTTTAATTTGGCTAACGAGAAACGATTATCAATTGAATGCTATTGACTTAAATGTCCAACTACTGTGTCAGTCGTTGTTTTCCATAGCGTGTCTAACTAATTGGTCTATATAGGGCCAAGGGTATGGGAAGAGATTCGCTTTTAATTGGAAGTCCTTTGTTATCTTGATCAGAGTTCCTCACACTTTTTAAAAAATACAATAATTAAAAGTTTTTATCACGGTAGTCGACTTTATTGAATCAATTTTATTCAATATTAAATTCAATTAATTTAAAACGTTTACATTAAAAAAACAATTCAATTACCTTTTAAATCATTAGGATTTTCAAAGAAGTGAGACAAATGCTTATTATGAATAAATGATTTATGTAAAAATATAAATACCTAATTTATTTATTTATTTTATTTTTATAAATATTTATTGATATATTTTTCAAATATTGCCAAATAATTGGTATTCTACCTTTTTGTTGCTATTAACAGTAGGGAAGTATTAAAAATACTTAAAAATTACCTCTCTCTCTCTCTTCCTCTCTCTCTCTCTCTCTCTCTCTCTCTCTCTCTCTCTCTCTCTCTCTCCTCTCTCTCTCTCTCTCTTTCTTCCTTTCAAGGCTACTAACCATACTCACACTATGAAATGCTGAGACCTGGATAGATCATATCGTTGTGTCGGATCCTACAAAAGTTAAACGTCATGGGCAAATTCATGTTCCAGGAATATCCGACCCATGATTTTATCTTTGTAATATATAAGAGAGGTCCAATTTCCAATAAGCGTATTCCCGGCCAGAGTAGAAACCTAAAAAGGATTGACCCTAAAGCTTTTAAAATTAGTGCACAAACGACTGACTGGTCTGAAGTACTTAATAGTGTTGAAATCAATGAGAAGGTGAATGCGTACATAACAAAAATTACCGAAATATTTGACAAACACGCACCACTAAGGACCTACAGGCGGCGAAGGACGGGACCGGCTCCATGGATGGATGAACATATTAGATCCCTTATGGCTCGGAGGAATTTCTTCTTTTGGATGTGCACCCAAAATGGTTCCGTTGAATATTTGACTCAGTACAGGCTGTGTAAAAATAAAGTGA